>JASXSY010000646.1:0-43710 GCA_034509805.1 Sipha maydis | reverse complement strand
TTCTAGATATTTCCACCAACAAAATTTAGAACTTGGAATTTAAATGTTATTGCTAAATACTATAATGAATTTGAATGGCTAAAACATATTGTTTTTCGTAAAGCTGCATTTTATTTTAATTGTATCCATTTTGCAAAAAATTTAAAAACTGAAAGTTTAATCAAATTTGTATACAGTAATTGGAGAAAAGTATGTATTTTATTTGACTATTTATTTACATCAGTTATATAATAATTATTGTTTATAAACCATAAGCATAACGATAATATGTTGAACAGAAAGAAAATAGGTTAAATAATAAATAATATGTTCCTTTTCCTTTATAATTGCATATATTTTCTTACTCTTATTTGTTAATTATTTTTTCAGTTGATAACATTAAAAAATTCTTCAAATTTAACATCAGCTATTGAATATAATAGCTATAAAAGTTCAAAATCAACTGGTAGTATAGTTATTCAATAATTAACGGTTAAAACAATAAACATTATGTGTAAGTACTTATAAATATAATTCTCTTTTGTGCCAAACAGGGACTTGCTCTAAAAGGTTATGATAAAAAGTCATCAAAAGTTTCTTATAATGTTGGTATCTATACTATTGTTCATTATATAATTTATAAAATTATCATTTTAGTACCTTTAACTGTTTGTTAATCTTAGAATACTAGTCTACAGAATATTTTACAGAGCAGTATACATTATTTGACAAAACCGATAAAGGGTTTTCAAACAGAAAAATTAATTTTACAAGTTGAAACAATCAAAATAGAATAATTGTATTTTATTATTAGTGAAATTAAAAGCTGTAGAAAGTACTCCATCATGTGTGACAGATCAAGGTAATATTCTATTACTTTGAATTGAGATATTAATACATTTTTACATAATTTTATTTTCATACTATTTTTTTGTCCATTAGATTTTAGAAATCAGAACAACTATCCCTCTACGTAAAATACATTATTCTAAATTGTTATAGTGTATGTGAAAGATTTAATGGATTTTATGATGTATCTAATGGGAAAGGAGCCAAACATATTTCTATTGAAATTCTTTCTGTTTTAAAAAAGAAATTTTGCATTTCTAGTATTCCACTCGTGATACAAACATATAATTGTGCTATTTTTATGCCAGGATCTGCATCTGGTGTTCAAACTAAAATATGAGACTGTTACACTGAAGCAATTTTCATTCATTGCATGGCTCATAAATTGAATTTGTTTATAACAAATAGTTGTAGAACTATTGAGCTTCATATACAAATAATAATGAATACTTAAATCATACTATTTTTATTAACATAACATTACAATTTTGATGTACCTATTACCTATTATTTTTCATAATTATTTACAGGATCAAATACCTTTTTTCTGGAAGTAGTAAAATGTAATATGGATGTTTCACTTCATACGCATGGTCAGTAATAAAAGTTATCAAATATAATACTGTCATGTAATATGTTTCATGGTTTCTAGTTTTCTAAACGTAATTGTATTATGAATTATACAAAATACACTTGATATTGATTGAATTATTATTATGAATTTGTTTTAGGTATTATTGCATCTAACAAGAATCTATAATACTCAAAAATGTTCATGTTTCTATTGCAACTGGCACTGAAGGATATTACATCCATAATCGAGGTTTTAACATGAATAAGACAAATTAATATGAACAATATTGGTGTTCTCATGCCATATTGGATGCAATTATAAGTAATTGTTTGTAAATGTTTTCAAAAGAGAGTTTAGTGCTTGAAAATACAATACATATATCATTAAATTTGGATAATAGAATAGCGTTTATTGTTCATTATTATGTAAGTCAATTTTAATAAATTTATATAAATGGAATATAATAGTTGTTTAATATATCTATAAATGTATTTATAAATTTATTATATTAGGCATTGTTTTATATTGATAAAAATGCATTAAGTTGTGAAATGACTGTAACTTTTAAGTGTACAGTACAGTTGGAACCAAATTGTGGTTTGGAAGGACTAAAAAAATTAATTCCAAAAGAAGTATTTTCTAATATTCGTTATTTACGTAAAGTTTCCATGATACCAATCAGTTATGCATCATGTGAAAGATGTTTCTCAGCCATGCATCATATCAAAAACTGGTCTACAACATCTGTGACAGAAAATTGTTTCAGTAATATGTCCTAATTGCACATCGAGAAAGATATTGTAAATAATTTCAATCTTGATTTTAAAATAAAAAATTTGAATGAAATAATATTATCAAATATGGAGCTCTAGCATAACCTGTTCAAATATCTAGTTGTGCCCAGGGTTGTATTTAGAAATTAGGTGCCTCGGGGCACTTGAAAATTCCGCCCCCATTTTGTGCTGAAAGGGTGTTGGAGGGATAGGTGGATAAAAATAAGCATATTAATCATATTATTGTTTTATCGTTTTGTATTGAACAAAATAGAACTGCAGTGATTGACAACAACTCTATAATGCAGACTGCATTCAGGATTCTGTGTATTATGTAATGTCATTATCTGTCAAACCAAGGAATCTTTTAGCGTTCGTTTAAAAACAAATTTTAGAGAATATCCTATAATAAACTTCAACTAAATTTTCACCGATAAATCAACAGTATAAAATACAATACTTAGAAAAAAAACATTTAATACAATTATAATAAATTCCACAAGGGAAAGGGCAATTAACCACCAGTTTAATACCAGTTTTAAGTTTTGAAAATTTGGTACAAGGTTTTTCATTAGTTTTTCTTCAATTATCTGTAAAAAAAACTCTACCGGATTCAGACAAAAAAATTTTATGACTGTTTGAAATTTAAATATTTACGAAATTGCATAAAATAGCGATATATTCTCAAACGATTTTAAATATTTGTTATAACTCAAAAAATATAAGTCTCAGATTTTTGAAATTTCTACCAGCTGTTAAGATTGGTATTTCCTTTATGTAATATTTTTTTCAAAATATTATATTGATTTTTAAGCCACTTATAGGCATTTAAAATATTCGATTTTTTTACATTTTATTTTTATAATCGGTGATAAAAAAAATTTGGCTCCTACAAAATACTTGAAAATTTAATAGAAGATTCCACAGAAGTAGTTCTTAATGTCATTCAAAAATTATTAAAATCCATAGGCACAATTTTTTTTTATAAGCATTTGAACAGCGAATATTGACATAAAATTACATGTAAAATATATTATACCTAGTGTATAATATTCTAGACTGACAAATGATATCAGTTTTTTTTAAATGCTCTAACTCAAAAACGAAAAACCGCAACAACTTGAAATTTTCACCAAATCTTTATATTGACGTTCTCTATACATGGTTAAGTTTTCAAAGTATTTTGACTTATTTATAGACAATTTAAATTTTTGATTTTTCTAAATTTTTCGTTTCAAAATAAAATATACTTATTACAATATTTATAAATAACATTGTATTATATTCTAGACAAACATATCATCGCCGTTCAGAATCGTTTTTCGTATACAATGATACCTATCATTATATTCAAATTTAACAAATCCATTATAATGACCTATCCTATGAAGAGTCGCACTTCACCCCCAAGTGTACAGCAGAGCGAGGCCCATCCGGTTTTTTTTTTCTTACATTTAGCTCGATAAGCAAAATAAAATTAAACATACTTTGATTTGTATTTCTCTTTTCTAAGATTTTTCAAAAGTGGATACTTCTATTTTTCATTTCAATGCTATCTACAACTAAGTCAAGTATAAGTTTATTTTGAGAAAGATATAAACTTACACTATCTCTCATATTTTATTACCTAAAAATAAAATAGTTAATTTATTTCCGAGCAATCCAAGAAAATAGACTAATGAATACAATTATCTTTTCAAAATTAATTTAAATCGATCAAAACAAGGAGAATTTTTATTTCTCTTTTGGTCTATCTGCATTAAATTTCTGCTCTATAATCGGAGCAAAAGTATTTTCTTCGTGTACATTGACTCATTTTCAATCCCAATAATATTAATTTTAATTCATATATTTTCATAGTAAATATATTTTTCATTAAATACCAATAATACAATAATTGTATTAAAAAAATCATTATGTACTTAATTATTAAGTACATAATGATTTTTTTGGTTTGGAACTGATTTTATCTATCCTGTGGTACGCCAAGTTCTTTTTCAAGAAAATCAAATAACACTGAACAATAGTAATTATTTTCTTCAATTCCATAGATTCCAGTTCTTGCTAGACTTCCAAGGCTACATAATGAATCATTATCATGCCAAAACATCTGTTGTCCAACCTTGATGTTAACAGCAGTATACTGTTTAAATAATTAATAATATAGGAAAAATTGATTCTAAAAATGTAAATAAGTGTCTAAAAAAGGGCTGAAGAAAGTATAAAAAACGATTTAATCTTTCCAAATAAATTAAACCTGAATAATATTTTAGTGTTTGGTTAAAATTAAAATATTATCGATAGTCAACATCCGCAAAACTGTCCGCAGCAACGGATTAATTATATTGTTTGTTATTCTTTCGGTACTTCACTCCTATTTTAGCCTTCAACATAAAACATTCGCACGGTATAAAGAAATATATCAAGAACTACTATGAACAGATTTTTTGATATGGAATCGTAAGTATATCGAGGCGCATACGGCCCTTTAACAAATTTAGCGCGGCCCGTACTAAAATTAAATTATATATATTTTAATTGTTATCATTAAAAATGTATGCGGCCCGCAAGTAATTTAAAAAAATTAAATTTGGCCCTTTCTATAATCCTGGTGAGGACCACTGCCTTAGATAAATAAAGGTGTTATCTATGTAAAGAAATTTATCTAGATAAATACATTTTTAGTGATTCTATACTACTCGCAATAATAAAATAACTAAAAATCATTATAGTCTAATCTATAATAACTAATAAGTTGTTATAAGACGGAAAATATTTTTAATTTAATCCATCCTACAGTCATAAATATTATTTGTATTAGTATATGTTGTTATTTGTTGTGTGACATTATTACTCAGTAGGTACACAGTAATCAAACCACCTCCACCCTACTACAGTTGTCATTATTTTCCCTCCATCTGTTGTATTTTTCAGTGGTCATTCGTTAATCATTATAGAGTTATAACTTATCGGTTAATTTTAATTTACTATTTAACCATGGACAAATTAGTAATTCAATTAAAACATAAAAAATAAAAATTATGCGAAGAAGATGAACAAATCGTATTGAATTACTGGGACAGATGAATTCATTTTAAATGAAACAAAAAGTGTTTAATTTAATTTAAAAAATCTATATTAAACAATTATTTAACTCATAAAATATTATAATTTATTTAACACAAAACTTATCTTTAATTTACTTCAGTTCCAGTAGTTACAGTTTATTAATATTAATTATTGTGTATGTTACATGTATATATATATTTATTTATTATACATAGTTAATAAAAATAAATTAATACAGTTAATTAATTTTTTTTTTTATCGAAATATTTATTGTTTAATGTTTTATCTTTATCTAGATAAATATTAAGTTATCTGTGTCTAACATTGATTGCACTGTATTTGAAAATTAATTAACTGAATATTAGTTTTGATTAGCACATACGATGTTTAAATAAATATATTTCAAAAGTTTTTCTATTAATTTAACTTGTTTTTATTTAGTATATTCATTCTTTGTTCCATTTTAATAAATTTTAAATTTTCATACAATAACATAATATTTTATATTATTTATAACTAAGATACATTTTATACATCTAATAATTATTAAAAATATTAGTATATCATTTAAAAAATTTAATTAAATAAATTTAAATATTAAAACAACGTAAAATTAATATATGAGAAACATTATTTTATACTTATTTTTTGAGTAAAAATTTATTTAATTTATATTAAAATACAAATTTTTCGAGTTAAGTAAAAACTGTTTATTGGAATATCGCATTAAAGTTAAAATTAATTAAATTCATTCACTATATTTTCTATATCTATAAATTATAATATTTGGACCATGTAACAACCTTAATAGGTACTAATGGCTATTAAAAGTTAAAATAATTAAAATTTAAAATAGCTATTAATGGTTTCTTTTGGTATCTTGAATTTTTTTTTTTTTTATTTTGACTTTATTTAGAAATATTACAATCTATACAGGGGTGTACAATAAGTAATAATTATGGTGAAAAATGAATGAAACTATGAACTTATGATGACATGGTAGGAAATCTCTCGTTAGAGACACCTAGTGGCTTTACAATAGCATATAGAATTTAATACAATGACATTTAATTTAAGCAATTTATAAAATTTTTAAGTCGCGACACCAGTTCCGCTTGAGTCGTCTGGTTGGATTTCCGGGTAGTGCTGGTGTAGCAAGGTCCTTGATGAGTTGGTTGGGGTTGGATTGGAGTTTTGCGTGGAAGCGTTTGTAATATAGAGTGGCTGTATCGTTGACAGAGCGGATTTTGAGATCGGAGTTTATAATGTTATTGGAGACATACCAGGGTGCTCCTGTAATTAGACGACAACAGATATTTTGAAAGGCTTGAATGGTTCTCTTGTTCGATTTTTTGGCAGAACCCCATACTACCACCCCATATGCCCAAAGTGGTTGTAAGAGAGTTTTGTATAATAATATTTTAATGTTTAATGTTAGGTTTGAGCGAAGGAGTGGCCTTAGTAGGTGCAGTCTTGAATTCAGCTTTTTGCGTTTATTCTTGAGGTGAGATGACCATGTTAGTCGTCTGTCAAATATCAAACCAAGATATTTTACTTCGTTTGAATGAGGGATCATAATATTATTCATTTTTACTGGAGGACAGTCATGAGGCCTGAGAGAAAAGGTGATAAAGGAAGACTTTGTTTCATTTATTTTTATTCTCCATTTTGCGAACCATTGAGAGAGGATGTCAATGTGTGTTTGATGAATGAGCGGTTGTCTAAATATGATTTTAATATTAGATAGTAAGGGGCAGGAAAAAGAGTTTTTAATTTGAAAAGTAGTCCATCATGCCAGACAGAGTCGAATGCTTTGGCTACGTCCAAAAATAGTCCGGCACAGTATTTTTTAGTTTCTAGGGCAGTTGAGATTGTGTCAGCGACCCGGTGCAACTGATGGATTGTGGAGTGGTTTGAGCGAAAGCCGAATTGGAAGTTGGGTATGTTTTTATTTGCTGTAGTTATATGAGAGAGGCGCTTTAGCAGTATTTTTTCCAAAATTTTACCAAGCACTGGTAGAAGACTTATGGGCCGGTACGATGAAGGGTGTTCGGGTGGTTTGCCAGGTTTGAGTATTGTCACAATAACTGATGATTTCCAAGTTGATGGAAAATAAGATAGTCGTAGAGTTGCATTATAAATATGTGCGAGAAAGATTATTGTTTTTGCAGGAAGATTTTTGATTACTTTGTTGGTTATGAGATCGTGACCAGGAGATTTTCTGTTGGCCAGTTTTTTAATTATACCACTTATTTCAGCTGGTGAGGTGAGTTTGGCGGGTAGTGCCATGGGTAATGGGGAGTAGAGTGATTCAGTGACCATCTCTAGGTGCAGAGGTGGTGGTGGGATAGAGCGTGGAACGAATACTGATGATAGCTCCTCAGCTAGTGCGTCTGCTTTTTCCTTGTCAGTAGTTGCTAGAGAGTTGTTTGGCCGGAGAAGAGGGGGTGTGGTTTCCTTTAGTCGAAGAATAGATTTAGTTTTGCCCCAGAGAGAGCCATTTCTTAGTGATAGATTTTGTAGATAGTTTTTATATGAGTCATTTTTGTGTATTTTTAGCAGAGATTTAAGTTTATTTGAAAGCATGTTGTATCTTGTCTTATCGTCTGGGTAGTGGGTTCGCTGCCAGGTAGACCTTGCTCGACGTTTCTCAGCTAATAATTGCTTTAACTCTGGGGTTAAATTGTTAGTTGGGCTCTTGGTTGGTCTCTGGGTTGAAGAGTCTTTAGCTGCATTTTGTATATTGTTGGTAAGTAAATTGATTGCGCTGTCAATATCAGCTGATGATTTTAACTTAACATTAAGTATAGTTTTTTTTGAAAGTATATTTCTGAATGTGTTCCAGTTTGTGATTCCAGGAGTGATGGTTGGTCGATTTTGTTTTAATAGGACCCGTGCTCCTATGTGAAGGAGAACTGGGGTATGATCAGACGCTGGATCGTTTAGATTTGTAACGTGTGTGATAAAACGATTTGGCATGTTAGAGATGAAGAAATCGATGGTGTCTGGATGACGATTAGCATGAGTTGGCCAATAAGTCGGAGTGGTGCTTGATAATAGTTTGAGATGTTTTTGTGTAACGAGGTTGTGTAGTGCGCGGCCACGGGTGTTGGTGTAATTGCTCCAGGTTTGGTGTTTGGCATTGAAATCCGCGCCTATAATGTAGCTGTGACTGAGAGATTGAAGAAGAATGATGAGTTCAGGTATAGGAAATGGTATTCCTGGGGGGAAGTAACAAGATGCTATGGATATAGGTACCGAGTTTATTTTTAAGGTTGTACTAGCTGATTGAATATTGACGCTCCTATGAGGTGACAGGGGGGAGTGTTCAATTCGGTTGGAGATTATAAGTGCAGCTCCACC
The DNA here is from genome assembly GCA_034509805.1 of Sipha maydis. Taxonomy (NCBI): domain Eukaryota; kingdom Metazoa; phylum Arthropoda; class Insecta; order Hemiptera; family Aphididae; genus Sipha; species Sipha maydis. The sequence continues at coordinate 35,103 of JASXSY010000646.1, read as the reverse complement.
ATGCGCCGTTCCGTCTCGGTGATCTGCTCTAATTATTTCATACCCGTATATTTTGAGTATAGAAGATTTTGTTAGATGGGTTTCAGAAATAAGTGCGATTTCGATTTTTTAGATTCTGAACGGAGTGAAGAATGTATTGATTTTACAATGATGTGTGTTTTTTTTTTTTTTTTTTTTTTTTTTTTTTTTTTTTTTTTTTTTGTGTCTGTCGACACGTTTTGGGGCAGTAAAAATGCTTCGATTGCCTTATGTAGCAACTTTTCTGAAAGGAAAGTGAATCTATTTGGTACTTTGGGGGGTCAAAAGTTAAAAATTTCCAATATTTTTTAAATGCGACGGGAAAAACCATAAAAAAATTTGGGAAAACCGGGAGTTTTTACGCAAAACCAGTTTTTGACATAACCAAATTTTTTATTTTGCTATAACTCAAAAACTAATCGATGTAAATACTTGAAATTTTCACCAAATGTTTAGATTAGCGTTTTCTATACACCATTAAATTTTCAAAGTATTTTGACTTTTATTAAGCTATTTATAGACAATTGAAATTTTCAATATTTTTAAGTATTTTTTTTTTAAATAACGATAAAATTTTTTTGGCTGCCTAGAAAATCTTGAAAATTTAATACAAGGTTTCTTATAAGTTGTTCCTTAACTGATAAAAAAAAATCTAAAATCGTAAGTCACAATTTTTTTTTATAAGTGCTCAAAGTTACAATTTATACGAAATATGTAAAAATCACGATAATTTGCAAGTTTTTTTGTAGTTAAAAATTCATAAAATTTTTTCTGTTCATACTTAAGGTTCAAAATTTTAATACTAGGTTATGTATAAGCTACTCTTCAAAAATCTTTAAAAAAATTTCTACCGGAATTAGAGGAAAAAATTTTATGACTGTTTGAAATTTAAATATTTACGAAATTGCATAAAATAGCGATTTATTCTCAAACGATTTTAAATATTTTTTATAATTCAAAAAGTATAAGTCGCAGATTTTTGAAATTTATACCAGCTGTTAAGATTGGTATTTCCTTTATGTCATATTTTTTTCAAAATATTATATTGATTTTTAAGCCACTTATAGGCATTTAAAATATTCGATTTTTTTACATTTTTTTTTTATAATCGGTGATAAAAAAAATTTGGCTCGTACAAAATACTTGAAAATTTAATAGAAGATTTCACAGAAGTAGTTCTTAAAGTCATTCAAAAATTATTAAAATCCATAGGCACAATTTTTTTTTATAAGCGTTTGAACAGCGAATATTGACAAAAAATTACATGTAAAATATAATATACTGTATAATATTCTAGACTGACAAAGATATCGGTTTTTTTTTAAAATGCTCTAACTCAAAAATGAAATATCGCAACAACTTGAAATTTTCACCAAATCTTTATATTGACGTTCTCTATACATGGTTAAGATTTCAAAGTATTTTGACATATTTTGACTTATTTATAGACAATTTATATTTTCGATTTTTGTTAAATTTTTGTTTTTAAACATCTATAAAATTTAATTGATTGAGCGAAAACTCTTGAAAATTGTATACTAGGTTTATAATAAGTTAAACTTATCGTAACTAAAAAATATCGGTGATCGGTTAACTCAATTTTTTTTTATAAGCCCTTAATTCTTAAATTTGTATAAAATGTGTAAAAATCACGATAATTTGCAAGTTATTTTGTAGATAAAAATTCATAAAATTTTTTCTGTTCATACTTAAGGTTCAAAATTTTAACACGAGGTTATGTATAAGCTACTCTTCAAAAATCTTTAAAAAAATTTCTACCGGAATTAGAGGAAAAAATTTTATGACTGTTTGAAATTTAAATATTTACGAAATTGCATAAAATAGCGATTTATTCTCAAACGATTTTAAATATTTTTTATAATTCAAAAAGTATAAGTCGCAGATTTTTGAAATTTCTACCAGCTGTTAAGATTGGTATTTCCTTTATGTCATATTTTTTTCAAAATATTATATTGATTTTTAAGCCACTTATAGGCATTTAAAATATTCGATTTTTTTACATTTTTTTTTTTATAATCGGTGATAAAAAAAATTTGGCTCGTACAAAATACTTGAAAATTTAATCAAAGATTCCACAGAAGTAGTTCTTAATGTCATTCAAAAATTATTAAAATCCATAGGCACAATTTTTTTTTATAAGCGTTTGAACATCGAATATTGACATAAAATTACATGTAAAATATATTATAATGTAGAATGTTCTAGACTGACAAATGATATCGGTTTTTTTAAAATGCCCTAACTCAAAAACGAAAAACCGCAACAACTTGAAATTATCATTAAATCCTTATATTGACGTTTTCTATACATGGTTAAAATTTCAAAGTATTTTGACATATTTTGACTTATTTATAGACAATTTAAATTTTCGGTTTTTCTAAATTTTTCGTTTAAAAATAAAATATACTTATATAATATTTATAAATAACATTGTATTATATTCTAGACTAACATATGAACTCCGTTCAGAATCGTTATTCGTATACAATGATATCTATCATTGCATTCAAATTTAACAAATCCATTATAATAATGACCTATCCTATAAGCGAGGTGCACTCCACCCCTAACTGTACAGCAGAGCGAGGCCCATCCGGTTCTTTTTTTTCATTGAGTACGATTTGGAGTTCATTTAGATGTTGGAGAATACCGTTGGCGTTCCATAAGAATATGGTAAGTGGTTTTATGTTGTTAGTTGACATTTTTAATGAGTTTTTCTATGACAGTGGTAAGTAGTGACACAAGTGGATTGATCAGCGCTTTTAGATCATTTATAAATAAAGACAGTTGAGTTGTGAGGTCTTGGTTTTGATTTGGGTTGTTAGTTTGGGGTTGAGGAAAAGATTCTTTATTCAGTGGAGGAAAACTCTGTGAGTACGTTGGACGATGAAGATCTTGGTTAGGTTAGGTTCGTGTCTAGACGTCGTTGAGTCAACACGTTAATTTACACGCACCCTTTTTATCGCTCTCGATAGCATTACAGTCAAGCTACTCTGCACCGCTAATCTGGTATGTATTATAATATAATCTTATCATACAAAGTCCACTAACTCCGGTCGCCACACCGGCGGATGCCCCAAGGTCACCTACTATCGCAGTCGTTGCGGACTGCTATATTAATACCTGTGCTCATTATGAACACCACCGGCAAGTCATTACCTAAGAAAACAATCCCACCTATAAAATTAACAAAAACGAAAAAAGCCGATACAGGCGATACATTGCTATCTGATTCTGATTCTGACTTATGGCAAACAGTTGAATCAAACAACAAACGTCACAGATCTCCTAATGAAACCTCACCTACCTCAAAAAAAACCGATCCAAATATATTCATATCACCAAACCGATTTTCCCCGATCGCACCCACTATCGAAGACGACCCAATGGACAACATAACTGATCAAACTTCGGGAAAAATCAATCAAATTTCTAAGCCACCTCCTATCTTTATACAAGCGCAATTAAATTTCAACAACTTCTGCATTAAAATAAAAGAATTAACTGACTCCTCTGGATTCGATTGTAAAAGTTCTACAAAAGATCTTAAATTACAAACATATAGTTCTGACTCGTATAGATCAGTGATCAAATATCTTAAGGAAAATAATGTTTCTTTTCACTCGTTTCAACCAAAAGAATTAAAACCTTATCGTACAGTAATTAGAAACTTACATCCTACTACCGATATTTCCGCTATTAAAGATGAACTATTATTCAACGGATTCTACACCAGAAATATAATGCCTGTTACTCATAAGCTAACAAAGACTCCCCTACCAATTTTCTTTGTTGACTTAGAACCAGGACCATCCAACCCCGACATTTTTAAAATCACATCACTATGTTACACGAAAGTCAAAATTGAACCTGCTCACCCGAAAAAAGATATTCCACAATGCCATCGTTGCCAGACGTACGGCCACACCCGCAAATATTGCAATCATGCTCCTCGTTGTGTTAAATGTGGCTTAGAACACGAATCAATAGATTGCACTAAGGACCGAAGCACCCCTGCTAATTGTGCATTATGCAACGGTAGTCACCCGGCTAACTATAAAGGGTGCAAAACTCACATTGACTTGAAAAAAAAATTAGCACAATCTAAAAACAACACCAGGAACAATAATCAACAAACCTCAAAAGGCATCTTGAATTTTAAAGAATTATTTTTTTAGTCTTAGTAAATTTTATCACTTAAAGGCGCTCACGTAGGGTATTAAGTAATACAATTTCACTGGTTTCGCGTGGGTCTCAGGATTTATGTATATTTGAGAAACCCACTTTGGAGCAATGGATTTTAAATAATTTTAGATTTATTCAAAGAAAAAATGAGAAATTGATAAACTTTAGGTATTAATGGATCACAAATTATAAGTTAGCATTTGAAAATTATGTTTTTTTGAATTTAAACGGAAATAAATGTGGGTGCCCTATAATTATAATTGCACTGGTTCACGAAAAACGTGTGGGTGCCACTGCCATCACAAATAGAAACGTTTTTTAGCAATTTTAATTCCACCCAAATTGATTTTGCCATTTTTAAACAAAAATAATAATTGTAATTATAAATAATTTAAATTGAATCATCTACTGTGTTCATAAGTATGCATCTAAATTATGCACTATAGTAAATAATTAAATTGTATATTATAATTGTGATGATGTCTAGACTCTCTGCATGGTCTAGACACGATCTGACCGTTTTCGGATTTTGTGTGTTTTCAATTTAATGTGGTCCGGTCCGGTCCGGTTCCTTTTTCTAAAAAAAATATAAGTCCAGCTTGGTCTGGACCGTCCACCTTCAGTTCAATAAGATAATAATGGTGTTAATTTTGATGCGACAATCTAATGCGATTTTACATATATACATAACATGGTAAAATAAAACACACCATACACGTTCTAATATGTTATTTTAACTAAAATTATAATGTTTTACGACACAAAATTAACTCTTCGAGTTTCTGTATGGTTTTATTGGTGACATAATATTTACTTACTATAGAGTATAGATCCAGAAATAGAATTTGAATTAATAATTGTGAATTGTTTTATTTGACATCTGTATTATTTCCAAATATATGCAATATACATTGTGAAATTTTATAATTATATGGTTTTATATTTTATTTTGAACATTTCATTTAATGTATTGATGTCATAGATAAGTGAAAATTTAAGATCAATTACACAATCCCCATTCAGTAAGTAATTATTTAATTAATTAATTTAAATTATATATTCTCAATCAATACCAGAAAATATACAAGCTAGTAATTAGTACCTATACATTTATTTTACATAACTTATTGAAGGGGTTATAGTTGGATTTTTAAAACTTCAAAACAAATTATGTTTAATATAGCATTTTGAAATTAATATATTTAGAAACTTAAATGAAAAATAAAAGAGTCAAACATCTAATTTAAAGAACTATTCTAGATTAATCTTATAGAAAATATATGTTCAAGTAAGGTATAGTCTGGTTTATAATAATTTCTTAACAATCGATTTTATTTTTGAATGTCGGTTCCGGTCTCGGTCTTTTCTAGTACATTCTAAATGATACTGTCCGGTTCGGTTTCATTTTTTATTCCATTGGTTCGGTCTGATCTTGGTCTTGGTTAAAATTTATCTGCCTGGTCTGGTCTAATGGACCGTGCAGAGCTCTAATATGTAAGAGTTCTTTAATCTAACAGAACACACTTTTCATGTTTTCATTTTTAGGCCGCCATGCGAACACGTTTTAGTAAAAACGATAAAATTGACCCATAAATGTGAAAAATGCAGACAGTTCAAATGGCCATGGTCAAAAGCTGTAGGCTGCATCAGTAAGTAAACGCAGTTGTTACCGCACGCCCCTAAAGTTTCTATACCAATTAAACTAACCGTAGAGGTAATTTATTTTCTTTATTTTGCAGAATGCATGAACATTTGGCACCGTCGATGCGGGTCATTTGAACGTGAAGTCAGTGTGGTAAAACCATGTACGGTTCAACCCACAGCTGTCGTGAACATCGAGAAAGATAATGCGATCGTTGGGATGGCCAAGGCCGTAAAGAAGTTTTTAAAGCACCCCTGCCAACGGATTCGCAGTAAAGTGAACCGCATCCGGACAGCCGGTGTTGCTCAACAACTGAGCGGCCGACCACTGCTGGCCACCTTGTCGGATTCGTGTCCGACGGTCGTCCGCCCGGCCAAATCCTCCGAAGCAGAAGACGTTGGTTCCGCGCGTGCCATTACGCTGGACGCGCAGTCATTGACTAATTTTTCGACTGTAGTGTCTGAAGCGAATAATGCCGTCTCCACGCAGGTTATTACGTTAGGTGTGTGGCCAGCGACCTTTAACCCGATCAGCCAATCATTCAAGTGGTCGAAACAGATCACAATTTCCCAGTACCTTGAGCGGTGCATTGCTCAGAGATCGTCGCAGTTAGCGACCAAACGAGTAAAACGGCCAAGGTCAAAAACCGCCATGTTTTTCGCACGAGCTATTCTCTACAAAAACATGGTGCAAGTGAACGTCATAACGGAAAATACCGAAAGTACCGTTGTCACCGCATATTCAATCATGGGTACATTTTCGTACCACCGCCATATTCAACAATCCTACCATAAATTGACTATAACTTGGACTGCCACTGGTGCTGAAGAATTGTACAGGCAGCTTTTGCCGGCGGTTACGGTAGACAGTTGGCCACTGCCAATCGTTTATCAGAACACGATTCGGCCAACTATCACCACCACCACCGCTGCTGTTGCCACAGCATCAACGAACATTTCTAAAGCACCATTGGCCATTACCTGGAAATCACTAGTCGTTCAGGACAAAAACGTGGTCCATGTGGACGTTATGACGGAAAAGATCGAAAATTCTGTCGTCACCGCAGATCCGATCAAAGGAAAATTTTCGTACCACCGCCACTTTCGACAATCCTTCCTTAAATTGGCTATTACTTGGACTGCCACTGGTGCTGAAGAATTGTACAGACAGCTGTTGCCGGCGGTTACGGTAAACAATTGGCCACTACCGATCGTTTTACAAAAAACGATTCGACCGAAAATCATCACGACCACCGCCACCGTTAGCGCAACACTGATGAATGTTTTGAAAACACCACTGGCCATTGCCAGGAAATCACTTACTGAAACTCCATCGCCCTCAATTACGGTGACATTGGCCATAACCGCCGCACCACTGAACACAAACACCGCACCACCGGCTATAACCACTGCACCACCGGTAATAACCATCGCATCACCGACTTTAACCGCCGCACCATTGAACATAATCGCCCCACCGTTGAACATAACAACCGTACTACCGGCCATAACCATCGCACCATCGGCCATAACCGCCGCATCATCGACCATAACCACTGCATCACCAGCCATAACCGACGTACCAACAGCCAGTCCAAATAACAGCCTGTGTCGTCGCCCAAATTGTAAAAACCGTCGCTGTCGTCGACGACAAATTATCGCGGCTACTCGAGCAACTAACAATAATTCTTGACATATCATTATTTTATTTTTTTTTTATCACTAGCCTATTGGCAAAAATAATTTACTGTTACTCTACTTTTTGGTCAAATTGACATTTGTTTCATTTCTTGTTTGAACAAAAAATTTTTTAAAAAATTAAATAAAGTGTTTATGTTTATTATATTACGCTGTTATTGATCATGAATAGGACCAATTTATAACCACAATACTTATGATACATTTAGAGGATTGTTTATTATGAAGAACACTTTCAACGACGTTTATTCAATTTCAAACTAAATTAAGTTGACTAATACTAGCATGTGCTTAATGGTTAAAAACATAATATAACTTAATATAAACGAAACATTTCTATATTTAGCAGCACTCGTTGGGTAACTATAACCTAAGTATTTTATTGAATATGGTAGATTTGGAAGAATTATTTTATGCCTCGTGTATGTAATATAGTTTTAGGATGAAATGTACAAATTTAAGCGTATTAGAGTATATTATATGGAGTTAATGTTTTTCAATTTTTTTTTTTTTATTTAGTTGTTTAGTAATTTAATTGAAAACAAAGTTTAAAAAAGAATCAATAGTTATTGTTTTTAATTTTAAAACAGAGCTGTACATTTCCTGTCAATCATTAGCGTCCCTAGACCTTTTATAGGGGATAGAGCGAACTTTATACTTGTATTCACAATAAGTATAACCATTGATTATAGAATAGATAGATGGGCCTTGGTATAGGGAAAATCGGGGACTAAAATTATGATGTTAAAAGTTCTCGAGAGATAGCGTTGTACGAATGAATAACTATTTATTCTTGAAATTACATTAAGGTGGCTGGAGCGTGTCATGTTTTAAGGAGTAATAATTAGGCATTTCATGCACTATTATATTTTCGCCATGTCAGTGTGTGAGAAGTAAATGAACATTAGTGTGAGTAACCCGTTATCGCGCTACTAATCGTTTATCGGACCCACATTATGATTCCTGGAACTACAATAATAATAATAATAGCCTTGCCAAATGTTAATTATTGACGAGACTATAACCATATATTTTATATATATTTTGAATATTTTTGTACTCGCTGTAAATAATTACTTACCGGTGGCGGACCAAAACAAATACATCGGGTAATAAATATTAATTATTATTACAATAATATAATATTTATTAGAATTGTGCCACCCGCCAGCAATTATAATGATCCATAATGCCGATCCTTTTAATAGTCATAGTGACAAATATATATCATAAAAAAATCCCTCTCTATGGACTAAACATAAGTTTTTAACAACAACAGACGCTAGACAAATCAAAATTTGAAATTTCAAACTATAGTAATGATAACGACGCCCAATATTTTAATAACTGCATAAACCGGATAATATAACAAGTCGCCACGGCCATAATGTATATCTTTACATAAATACTAAAATACGTAATAATTTTTTTTATTATTATTTAATATTTATTAATTATTTTACATACATAGGTTATGAACCAAAAAATAATTTGACCATCGTAATAAATGAATAATAAAAACTTTTTTAAAAAAGGGTTTGAATAAATATTCTCGTAAATATTATATTTGTTCATTCGATATTAGACTGTCTTTTAAAACTTCGGATAAAAAGTAATCTTTAAAAAACGTTGTTAGTTGTGACTTCATATTTTTATTCCAGAAATCATCGTCTTTTTCAATTTTTTCATACATTAAACCTGTATACAAATAACTTATTTGTTATAAATTTCAATTAAAATCTTATTAGTTCAAAACAAAATAATATTACCTTTAGGTGTCCAGATACAAAAATAGCAAAACATTTTGCGTGTTATGTGCAGTTGACCCTGGACTTGGTAAAAGTAATTATCATTTCTTTTCAGATGTAGTTGGCCGTTTTTAATAGTGCAACTTTTTATTTTTTTCATTAAAATTCCTTCTTCTGGAGTAAAATTCTTAGCAGACGCTGGACATTTAATTTCGACGAGACTTTCATTGTCTATTAATCCATCGGGAGACGCCGCTAAAAATTGTAAATTTGCATCTACAAATAAACCTGCATTTTCAATTTTTTTTCCAATTATTTTCTCCAACTCTTCCTTATCCATATCTTCGAGAGCAATTCCATATCGTGTAGCAGAATTGCCACTAAAAGTCCCATACAACATTTCTTTTATAACTTTTTCGCGAGACGTGGTTTGGCGCATTTTACATAATTTACCAAACACTGAAGCAGTGAGTCTAAAAAATAAAAATATATACATTTTAAAACATTTAAATCTCATATTATAAACTTATTATTTTGTTAATAAAATATGAAATATCCACCTTTTTTTCGCTCAAAATGCCATTCATCACATTGATGTTATCTTTTAGTTTTCATTTCTAAGTCCATGATTTGTTTTTCAGTCAACTTTAAATTTTCCATGAACTTATTGTTTAACTGTTGAATCTCAACAGCAGTAAGTTCAGAAAATGGGTCATAAGATACATTTCCATAGTTCTCATCTGGTCCTCCTGTTGTTGTACTCTTTTTTCTATTTTTTGGTTCACTAAAAAGACATCGCCTTCGTCTTCGAGTTTCAGCTGTTACTATCTGCCTTTTAATATACATTTTTGTAAATCTCCCTAAGCTTTTATTTGTTACATGTTTATTAAACAGAAAAAAACGGTTTGGTCCTGAATTATATGCTGTGACTGCTGCGTTACACCTTAGTTGATAAGACCCTTTCAATGAAAAATTTACACGTTTCTCTCCGACAAATTTGGTTAAAATTGAATTATAAAGTTCAGCTGAATTGTTATTATAACCATATATTAAACTTTCGGTATGATAAGTTAAAAGATTTCGGGCTCTACAAATATCATCCCATACACCAAATATTTTTAAATCGGGTACGATGTTTTCTTCTCCTAAAACATATATAATACAAGCATCAAGAAAAACAAACAATAATTTAAGGAAAAACTGAGATTGTGTTTTTTATTGTAACTAAAAAATAATCGTAGATGTATCACAGAATGATTATATTAGCAATTTATATGCACAATTTTTCTATTTATATCTAAGCTTTTGTCAAAAACTATTAACTTGAAATTGATATATTATGAGTTATTTATAGACAATGTAAATTTTAAATTTTTTTAGTTATTTATTCTAAAAATCATAAATGTCATATAAACATAAACATACAGTACACAAATAAAAGTTACCTACATACCTTTCTTTTGACCTTCACAAAAATACGATTGGCATTTAGTGTGGTCTCCAAATACATGATTAGGTCCGTTTGCTATATCTGCTTTGAGTAAAGCCAATGTTGCTTCAAATGTGCGATCTGTTTGTTCAAATCTTCTATATTTTATCGCTTCAGTGACAGCATACCGAAGCCTAAGTAAACGATCATGAACTACTTTCCAATAACAACCAGGTATGATGTCTCCTTTATCATTTCTTCTTTTCCCACTTATATCTCTAAGCCGATTTATGTAGTTACGTAGTAAATGATTAGTACATTCTACTTTTTTTATAACAACATTTGTACCATATGGTTTTTCCAATCTTAAACGCTTCATAATACTGCTGTTGCGCCGCCAGCACTTGCGTTAGCAGTTTGCTGGACGACTCGCGCGTGTGTGGTATGGTAATGACAATAATAACCAAAGAAATTGAGGTACAGATAATATATAATAAATTGGTACTTAACACACAAGATGTAATAAAATGACAATATGTAAACAAGAAATGAACCGTGCACAAACGTCGAAGACGTCTCTCCAGACGATTGCTATAACAATAATTTCAACAAGATGATCTTATGAACTAATTATAATATAATATAGATCACGACAAGTGTGTAATAATACAATAACATAGAGTAATAAATAATATATTACAACAATACCGCTGATCGCAATCAATGACGAGATCCAGCTGGAAAGGCGACAGCTCTTGAGTAAACGTATATAAAAATCGTTCGCTTGGATAACGCCGGAGTGCAGTGAACACGTCAAGTCCCAACTATTTTGGAACTTACAACAATGGTCACTACACTGCGCGGTATATAATGCTAATTATTATGTAAGACCGAAAGCGACCGACAACTGGGTCGATTGACCCCGGTCCGCGAGATCACCACAAAAAAACTATAACGGGTGAACACGAAAAAACACGCCAGGTTCGGCGGTTGGCGAAGGACGGTCACACGCGCACTATAAAGACGAAAAAGCGGCACAGCGACTTAGCAAAACGCGATGTCCGCACACGCGGTTTTATCGCTGCACCAGCGTGAGACGGCGAGCGGACGCAACGATGCGTTAGGCTCGACCGCCAGAAAAAGACAGCGCAACAACAAAAGGTGCCGGCGGTGAGCAGCTCAACGGCCAGACAACCCGGTGCCGAACGGCAGAGGAGGGGGGAAGCAGCTTGACGGAGCTTATCGCCCGACACGGCGCTGGGACAAAAAATACGTCGCGACCGTGCTTGAACAACTGCTGTCACCATCTCCTTTTTTTATAATTCATTCAATAAAAAATAAATAAATATAAATGAATAAATAAATTCACTAACCTATTAACTGAGAATATATAACATTATGCATATGCAGACTTTGCTTGAACCCTTCAACAATAATATCGGCTTCCATCGCGGTTGAGGCCGAATTCCAATTTTTGAAACATACATGATCCTGTGCTACTTCATCACGATTTTCAGCTAACTGACATATACAACAATATTCTATTAAATTAACTGGTGTTCTCGTAGTATCACTAGTATCTAGTGTATTTTGTACCATGAAAATAAAAAACACCTACATTATTACACATATTTATTTGACAATGATAAATTTTCAATTTTTTTAAAGTTTTTTAAACTATTGTCAAAAAATAATTTTTCACTTGGTCAAAATACTTGAAGATTTAATATAATTAAATAATTTTAAATCCATGTACTTACTTTTTTTATTTTTAATCCTCTCAGTGCATCAATATTTCCTTTTTTTTTTTCCTTTTACTTAATAAAGGTTTGGTTTTTTTCCCATAATGCCAGTCTCTTTTTGTATCCATATTATCCATACGGATAACAATGCAAAAATTATATAAAACACTTATTCAAAAGACACAACCGCATAACCACGTAATCAATGTGAAATCACTATTGACACTTCGAAAATGCGCAGACTATGACTGACGTATACCTATATTTATTATTTTGTATTATTGTATATTTATTTATGTCTTGCAAATACAAGTTATATATACGTAGATATACGTATTATGTTCGCCGCCATCTTCCGTTCTCATAGCGCCAGCAGTATAATAATAATTTTCTTATCCAACATTTCTAAGAATCGAATGTTGCCCTAACAGTTTCTTTGAACGAGTAATTTACGCACGCACAGGCGTATGTCAAGAAAACGATTTTATCGAATTTACGCCACGCTAATAAAATGTCAAAAATGCTTAAAAGCTAGACAAAATTGGGAGACTTGGGATTGACGGATTTTAATTTTGAAAACAGATTTAATTTAGTCCCTGTGTTAACTAGGAAATGACCGAAGGAATTTTCTATACTTTAATCAAGCTATAAGATATTGACAATTTAAGAAAACAATAATTTATGTATTTTATATATTTAAGTACACCATTAATTTTTTAATAATGAAAATTTCTTCGATCAAGCTTTAGTTAAGGTGTTGAAGATTTTCAATTTGTTTTCAAAATTAAAATCCATCAAGCCAAAGTCCCACAGTTTTGTCTAGCTTATGGCCTGTTTTACGTGATTTTTTGCATCGTCTCCAGCCCCCTTAAATTATTTTTATAATTTTTGTTATCATTATTTATCCGTCGATTATGATCGATCATGATTTAACGACTTTCTGGTATTGCAGCTTATTTATACTTGCACATCGTGGTAGCAATTATACGGGTTTCAGTAAATACAGATTATATTATAATCTGTGATATTTCTGTAAATATATTTTTATATATTATATCGGTTGCTCGACTTGTTATCGAAATTACCACACAACGAAATATCCGTATGGGACGCATGGGACAAAATCGCACATACCTATATTTTAAAATACTGGATATTCATTACCGCATAGATATGTTTTGGACGATTATCGCTTATCGACAATTATCTATAACGACATTATCGTTATCTGTCACAAATTGTATCCACAGTGTACAAATGTATAGTGAGTTTTAAATTGGCTTTCAGTCTTTAAACCATCATTCAAATTTATTTATTCTAAATACAATCGTTATAATGTTTAAACTTTAAACTATTCACAAATAATCTTGAAAATCGTCAGTACTCGCTTTTGTTAACAAACTGACTATAATGTGGAATATATAGATAAAACAAGTATACATTTTAAACCAATATAGGTGCCTAAAATATTTTATGTATACATTTAAATTTTTAATTATTTTATATTTATATTCAAATTTAAATTTTTATATCATACTATTTGTCGTGTGCGGAATCAAGCTATACCTTTTTATAAATCTGTGCGGTATCATGCTATTTTTGTGTGCGGTATTGTGTTATGCATTTTGTGCTGTAATAGAAAATGCCGACCCAGTTATTCACTAGTATCACTAGGCGTTATTAATATTTACTGAGAAACTCCGACGCCTCTTGTTTCGAGACTTTACATAAGCCGACTATATCATCCATAATTGACTCACTCAACAAATATTATAATACAATTATCTAAACTATTGTAAAAAATAACACGTCAAATACTTGTATAGATCACCTTTTCATTTAAACAAAGTACTTAACAAACATAAAGCCATTTATTATTAACTCAAACATAACAGATCATTACCCAAATATGATTAGTATAGGTAATTTATTAGACAACAGAAACAATAAACCCAATCCTTTAAAAATATTTATATTCAATGAAGTTAAATTAACCAACTTAATTCAAAAGTACGAGTGGTCCGAAATTTTTGAAATGACTGATATTAACAATGCTACTTGTTATTTTATCGATACGATAAATAGTCTTAAAAAACAGGCTTCATCTGAGATATCTTTTAATTCTAAAACCAAAAAAATAAAACCATGGGCCACCACTGCATTAATCAACTCCATAAGGCATCGAGACCACCTTCATACCCAAGTAAGGAAACATCCACTAAATTTAAAACTAAAAAATTATTATCTTAAATTCAGGAACAAATTAACATATTTAATAAAAGAAACCAAAATTAAATACTATAAAAATGAAATACATAAATCCGGAAATAACAATAAACTTAAATGGCAGTTAATTAATGATATCATATCCAAAAAAAATAAAACGAATAATTTTAATGAACTACTAAATAGTATAAAAAATAATACTGAACCTAACGACAGAGAACCAGCTTTTATCTTAGCAAATAGTTTTAATAACTATTTTATAAACGTCGCATCTGATTTAGTCACACAACTAAACAACCATAATGACGAAAATAATGTGCCCATTTTATCCCGATCAAATAATACAATTATACCTACTAATACTTCCTTTGGTAAATTCGAGCTCATAACACAAAACGATATTCTAGAAGCCACCTCCAAATTAAAAAATGGCTCATCACCCGGTTTCGACATGATATCTACTAATCTTTTAAAAAAATATATTACTTTTCTCGTTAAACCTTTAGCTCACGTTTTTAATTTATGTATAACCCAAAGTAAAATTCCAGATATTTTTAAGGTAGCTATAATAACACCTATACACAAAAAAGGTTTAACTTCTGTATTTGTAATTTTCGACCTATATCTGTTATCTCTAATGTAGCAAAAATATTTGAAAAAATAATAAAAATAAGGCTAGTACATTATTTAGAATAAAATAATTTACTTTTTAAACATCAATTTGGTTTTAGACCCAATAAAAGCACCGACCAAGCCATAGCTAATGTTACTAAAATGGTTTACAGTACACTGGAAGGAGGAAAAAAATGTGCAACTATTTATCTTGATCTTGCTAAAGCATTTGATACTGTGGACCATGTTAAGCTACTAAAAAAAATGCACGATATAGGTATAACTAGTTCAGCTCTATCACTTTTTGAATCTTACTTAGAGCAAAGAAAACAGAGGGCTAAAATAATTGACTCTATTTCTAATGAACAAATCATAAAATGTGGTGTACCGCAAGGTACAACACTTTCACCGGTACTTTTCAATATTCAGTTAAACGATATAAAACAACTTAAATTAAATAGCAATATTATATGTTATGCAGATGATACGGTGTTGATTCGTAATGGTATCACATGGGAAACAGTATTTAAAAATATCCAGGCTGATTTATTATCTATTAAAAGCTGGCTAAATAAAAACAATTTATTTCTAAATTTTGATAAATCAGCCATTTTACTCCACTCCTTATCTGAAAATACCCTACCTACCATAAGTGAACTAAAAATACATGAACAAAATTGTAACACTTTATTACTAACACTTAATATAACTTACACTTTTATAACAGTGCCTGTGTAAATCGGTGTCTATTGTTAAAAACTATAAATACTTAGGTATCGAAATGTGTCATGATATGAAATGGACAAATCAAATTACTTCTATTACTAAAAAGTTGAGAAAGATGATATATGTCATGAAATTACTACGTGAAATACTAGATCATAAAGATATAAAAATCATATATTTAACCCTTTTTGAATCCATAATTACATATGGCATAATTGGATGGGGACATTTTTTAATGAATCAATGATTTATATTCTCATTTATATTCTCTCTCTCTTCTACTGGTATTTCTACTCTCTAAGAGTTTTTGCCGCCATTACTACACTTCGCCACTAGTCTCTATCTTGAACTGCCTCCCTCCAATTCTCAACTTCAAGGATTTTTAAATCTTCTTCTACCACGTCTATCCATCTTTTTCTCGATCTACCTCTTGGTCTTTTACCTATTGGCTTCCATTCCAATGTCGCTCTAACTACTTCATTCTCTCGTCTTCTCATTATGTGTCCTAACCATTGTATCCTTTGGCTTTTAATGAAGCTTGTTACTGTTGTTAGTTCCAACATATCGTACAGCTCTCTATTGTACCTCCTCCGCCAATTCCCCGTTGTTTCGTCAAAGACAGGTCCACATATTTTCCTCCAAATTCTGTGTTCAAAAGTCCTCAGTTTTCTCTCTTTTTGTTTAGTTGTTGTCCAAGCTTCGCAACCATAGGCTAGCGTCAGTCTTATAATGGCTACGTATAGTCTTGCTTTCGTTTTCCTTGACAACATTTTGGGCGTGAACAATTTTATCAGTGCATAGAACGTTCTCTGAGCTTTGTTTATCCGAATACTTATTTCCTTTGACCAGTCATTCTATGTACTTAATGTGGCTCCCAAATATTTGAAATCGCTAACTTTTTCATAGGGTAAATTCTCCGACTCATTAGGGTCCTCCCCACTCTCAATTAGTTCCATTATCTTTGTTTTCTCAGTGTTAATTTCAATACCTATTCTTTTCGCTGCTTCTTCTAACACTCTGGCTGCGTTAGCTGTGTCTGAAAGCGAGTCACCTATTATGTCTAAATCATCAGCGAAGCCAAGAATCTGTATCTTATTCTGACCGATTAGTAGGCCACCTTTATTGTCTTGTAGTACCCTTATTACCTTCTCTAGAGCAAGATTGAAGAGTACTGGGAATAGGGCATCTCCCTGCTTTAATCCAGTTTCCACAGTAAAGGTTTCTGATGTTACTGATGTTACATTTTGTGTTCTCACTCTGTATTTCGTGTTTTCCATACACATTTTAGTTAGAACTATTAATTTTTTTGGAAAACCGAACTCGTACATAATGTTGTAGAAGCTCTCTCTATGAATACTATTATAGGCTCTTTTGAAATCTATGAATAGTTGCAAAAACATAAAACATACAATCAGAAAAAATAATTTATGATTCACTTGAGGTGCTGCACTGTATAAGTCGGTATCAGTGGTTTTTTAGAACACAGCAGGAGTTGTTTTTCTTCAACTATCTACCTATAATAATATAGTATGTATGAAAATATTGTACGGAATATATATTAAATATTAATGAGAGTTTATTGACCTAACCTGAGAATTAATTGAAAAGTTAATTAACTGGGACATATATGCGTTCTTCATTATAGGAAATCTTTGCGAACATTGAAATAATGAAAATTATGTTATATTATATTGCATTATAATATAATGCTCTATATGGTTTCTTCCTACAGAGGCATTCTCAAGATATTTCAATGGAGGGAGATGGAAAAAATGGTTACAAAATAAGCCGTAAGGGTTTTATCTCACCACTCCCATATTATAATAATAAATATTAAAATAATGATAGTTGATAATATCAAATAATCAATTCAAGTTATTTTTATTGTACTTTTTATTTAACAATGTTATGAATCAGTTTAAATTATTTATTTTAATAATTAATTTTATGTTAAATTAAAATTAAAATATCGATTTTTCTCGATTTTTGAGCTAAAATGTCAAGAACTTATTCCGTATCAATAGGCACTTCTTTATGAATGGCCATCAATGTTAATCCATTAAAACGGTCCTAAGAAATATAATCATAATATAAGAAAAATAATTAAATATGGTTTTAATAAATTTAATGGTTACTTCAGTCATTTTGTTCCTTAGATAGGATAGCCTGTGATAAATAATAGTATTGTTTATAGCTGATGGAATCAATAATCACGATAAATAAAAATAGCAAAAAAAAAAAAATAAAAATAATATCTAGTCAATATTGAAACGCACATCAAAAGTAGATAAAACTTGTATTACTTATATGTAAGAAAATAATGTATTTGGGGGGGGGGTCTATCCCAAGCTCATGTCTTCCTATATATATTACACGAATAAATTATAATTACGTATTAAATAAATAAAATTAATTTTCGTCATATGCGGGTTGATCTTTATTTTTTTAAATTTAAAATTTAATTTTAATTTGTGACTCACCCGGGATATTAAATTTAAACGCACAACATGCAGGGCACCACTGTACAGGTTTCAAAGTCAAAAGACCAGAAAAAAATCTTTAGATTCTTATTAAACTTGTTGTTAACCGACGAACGTTTTTCCTGTATGTTACAGATGATGAATTGACTTGTTATCCCAAACTATGTGATTTGACTTTAAATCGACAGTCAGAAAACGAAAACGCTTAGAAAGTATAATAAAGGTACGAGATATTTTATTTTCATATAAACATTAACAGTAAAGTATTGATACGGGCTGGGTTAGTTCCCGGAAAGAAACGAGACAACAGCGTTATCCCGGTCCATCCTTTATGGCCACTATGTCAGACGCGTCGTCACCACATTAGATAGTTTCGTGCAATGTTGGAGAGAAACTGAAAGACTTGTCTGAAAATCGACCGAATACGTAATTCAGCTGAACGGATGTACGAAGGAACGATATCGCCACTACGAATGTTCTGTCTCTTGCGGTTTTTCCTAGATCTCTTCGATCGGCCGTTGCAAGTTACTGTTGGCGTGCAGTCAGGAGCCTGAGCATATAAATCTGCCTTCGGTAGTGGTGCGCTAATATTTTTTGAACTTGACCCTTTACTACCCTCGTCCACGGTGTCAAATATTTTTGTTCCAGCTTTTCGCCTGGTCGATTCGTCGCGTTTTGCAGACGAATCTGTTCGAACGGACGACTGGACAGCCACGTGCTTTCTTCCGCGTTCTTTCGATTTCCCCGTGGAATCGGCGGACGTTATCGAGTAATTTTTTTCCTGCGACATTTTCCTAGTGATTAACGAATCGTCTTGGCTTAGAGTTACAGACAGGCTCTTTCGTGGATTGGCGGTGCACTTGGATGTTCTCGGTCGGTCGTTGATCCCTTTCGACGTTTCTTTGGAAGCTAGAAACAGTATTGTTAACCATAACCAAGTTCTCGTGCATTGGTGGTGCTGAAAATAAATTCGTTAATGTACTCACGACTGAAAGGATTGACTGGTCTGTCTCCAATAATCGGATCAAATTCATCTGTTTCGTCATCTACCTTCAAAGATTCGAAACGGTTGACGGATATATGCATTTTTTTATTTCCGTTCTGGGGCATTTTATATTTGAAGTTATTTCGCTTTACGGCAGATACGGGTTTTGCTTTGACTGAAATAATTAAAATTAAAATTTTATAAAATTTTCATTGTTCCATGCATCTGTACAATTTTAAATAAATTTTACCTTTTGGTGAATTTTTCACCGATTGCATTTCTGTCATTGGCTTTTCCGCAATTTTCGTCTTTGAAACTATTACATTATTATGGGTAAATTTAACATTACTTGATTTGATATAGGTTCTGGAGGTTTTATTTGTTTTTTTGTCTGTGGTTTTCCTCACGTTTTTTGAACCTGATGCCATCGAAAACACTGTCGAAATTTTACAAGAATTTTTCAACTCCACATCCCGATTTATAGACATAGCTTGAGGTCTTTTACTGATTTTCTTAATGGAAACTGTCTTCAAACCGAAAATTAAGTCCGTTCGATTAGAACTCGACTCTTCGAGCTTTTCGTCTTCTCCGGTGAATTTTTCTTCTGCTGTTTTCATCTTCCTACAAAGGATAGGTACCGATATTACTTCAGGAAGATAATCATCCTCGATCTCGACGTCGAATTTGGAGCGCGTTTCGACGATCTGGAACTCCATTCTTGTCCAAGGGACGCGTTTAATTAAAAAAGACTGGGTGAACTTGAACGGTATATCATTCTCAGGGCGCATCAATTCGCACACCGAGGAAATCGCAAACTCCGTCGGATGCGGTCTGGTCGAGGTCTTTACCGAGCGAACGCTTACCGTGCATTTACCGTATTCCATTCTTTTTACGAACCATCCGATCAAATACATGCCGTACATCTCATAATCAGGATGTCCGTGCTGCGAAAATATGTAAACAGATTGTTCGTTAAACAACTGTCGCAAAGCCCGCGTATTTGGTTTTCCCATTAGTGCATCGAAATATTTTGTTACGAATCCACTTCCGATGGACTCGATTTCTTCAGCGGCCATCGCGTTCACCTTGTCCAAGTCGCTTATCATCTTGATATTTGACCTAAAGCGTACTCTGTTTTTCCAAAGTCGATGATTTTTTGTAATCTACAAAAAAGTTGTTTGCAATGATGTGCAAAATAATAAACGTTTTTACTTAACGAATGCTAACCGTTAAATTATATTTGAAACCGATTTGTTGAAAGTCATTAGATTTATTAAATTTACGTCGCTATAGTTACACTGTATATTGTGGATATTATGAAAGCTAATGAACAAATATAATAAAATGTAAAATTAATATTATAAAAATATTAAAAAAATGTCTCATTTGATAGGTAGAAAAATTCTGTTCTATTATCGTTTAACATTTTTTTGAAATATTTTAAATACGTTTCACGTGTAGTGCTAAAATACCTCGTATATATAGGTATACTTATATAAACTATTAATAAAGTATAATTAATATATTATTTTGTTGATCTGGGCGTTTTTGGAGTGTGATATTGCATTTCGTTGACCAGTTGGACCAATTTCGTACGTTTGGTCTAAAAATAAATTCTAACATGATCGATTTGATGATCATGATCATAGGCGGAAATTGGGGGGGGGGGCTTAGCCCCCCGAAATTATTAAATTTCGTAGTATAAAATATTGAAATAGGTACTTATTTTGCAACAATTGACATTTAAGCCCCCCTAAAATTCAATCAAATCTCCGTTTATGATCATGATGGTTACGCACTGAACTCTATACCTAACCTATAGAGTTCAGTGTGATTACGTGATTATGAAGGGTTATTTAAAAATATATATAAAAATAAAATGTGATTGTTGAATTTTATTTGGAATTTGCAATATTTTTTTTTTTTTGAGACTGTACGACAATGACGTCACGCATCATATGGGAGTTGCGGAGGGTAGGCAATATTTACACGACTTTGAGGCAACCTGTATTATCTATAAACCTTGCGTGTGAACGACACAGTTTATCGTACAACAAAACTTCGCACTGAAAGTACAATAAGGTCACAACTCAAAAAAAGAACCGGATGGGCCTCGCTCTGTTGTACAGTTGGGGGTGGAGTCCACCTCGTTTATAGGATAGGTCATTATTACAATGGATTTATTAAATTTGAATGCAATGATAGATATCATTGTATACGAATAACGATTCTGAACGGAACTAATATGTTTGTCTAGGATATAATACATTGTTATTTATAAATATTGTAAAAAGTATATTTTATTTTGAAACGATAAATATATTTTTCAATTAGAATGGGTTGGCAGTTGCATACAGCGACATAGTTAAGTTATTTAAAAATAATGCATGTAGTTATTATAATAATACCTTATATTAACATATAGCATCAATTTTAATATTTATATATGTGATATCGTAAATATATGTTGATCATTACACATGTTGACGACGTTGACGTTGATACTTGATTGCGACTTTTAAAATTAACAATGGATTTATGTAATTGATAAATTAAATAATTTCAACATCTCCAAAATTTTTTTGTTACGATAAGTTTAACTCATTATAAACCTTGTATTAAATTTTCAAGAGTTTTCGGTCTGCCAATTAAATTTGATAGATGTTTAAAAAAATTTTACAAAAATCGAAAATTTAAATTGTCTTCAAATAAGTCAAAATATGTCAAAATACTTTGAAAATTTAACCATTTATAGAAATCGTGAGTTTAAAGATTTGGTGAAAATTTCAAGTTGTTGCGGTTTTTCGTTTTTGAGTTAGAGCATTTTAAAAAAACTGATATCATTTGTCAGTCTAGAATATTCTTCATTATATTATATATGTAACTTTTTGTCAAAATTCGCTATTCAAACGCTTATAAAAAAATATAGTGCTTATGGATTTTAATAATTTTTGAAGGACAATAAGAACTACTTCTGTGGAATCTTCTATTAAATTTTCAAGTATTTTGTATTTTATCACCGATTATAAAAAAAAAATGTAAAAAAATCGAATAATTTAAATGCCTACAAGTGGCTTATAAATCATTATAATATTTTGAAAAAAATATGACATAAAGGAAATGCCAATCTTAACAGCTGGTAAAAATTTCAAAAATTTGCGACTTATACTTTTTGAATTATAACAAATATTTAAAATCGTTTGAGAATAAATCGCTATTTTATGCAATTTCGTATTTATTTAAATTTCAAACAGTCATAACATTTTTTCCTCTAAGTCCGGTAGAAATTTTTTTAAAGATTTTTGAAAAATAGCTTATAGATAACCTAGTGTTAAAATTTTGAACCTTAAGTATGAACAGAAAATTTTTTATGAATTTTTATCTACAAAATAACTTGCAAATTATCGTGATTTTTACACATTTTATACAAATTTGAGCATTAAGGGCTTATAAAAAAAATTTGAGTAAACCGATCACCGATATTTTTTAGTTACGATAAATTTAACTTATTATAAACCTTGTATTAAATTTTCAAGAGTTTTCGGTCAACTAATTATATTTTATAGTTGTTTAAAAACAAAAATTTTACAAAAATCGAAAATTTAAATTGTCTATAAATAAGTCAAAATACTTTGAAAACTTAACAATGTATAGAGAACGCCAATATAAAGATTTGGTGAATATTTAAGTTGTTGCGGTTTTCCGTTTTTGAGTTAGAGCATTTTAAATAAATGATATTTGTAAAAACGTGATTTTGCGTAAAATTTCCCGTTTTTTCGTTATTTTTTTATCGTTTTTTTCGATTTTTTTAAAAAGTACTGAAAAATTTGGAATTTTGACTTGCCAAAGTACCATCTACATTCACTTTCCTTTCAGAAAAGTTGCTATTTAAGCAAATCGAAGCATTTTTACCGCCAAAATAGGTGTCTTCAGACACAAAAAAATAAAAAATAAAAACACACATCATTGTAAAACCAATAGATTCCATCACTCCGTTCAGAATCTAAAAGCAAATGTTCAGGAAATCAATATGAAAGTTTAGAATATTATGACAATTTTTTCATCAAACAAAAAAAAATGTTGACGGTTGATTCATGTTTATAATTTTGTTGTGATTTTAATCATGTGGTTTTTAGTAAACGAGCCACATTTCGTTTTACGGCCAAATTGTCCTAAGGATTTTAACATATACGTTCAGAGCAATAAAGGTAATCGCCAAATATTATCAGTACTAATATAAAGAGGTACATAGCGTTACTACCAAAAAAAGAGAAAAAAATTACGAATAATTATTCATAGACACCAAAAACACAAAAATCATAAATTTTGAGTTGTGGCCTTATTGTACTGATAGTGCGACTTGTGTACTTATTTGGTATATTTGACCATTTGAACATAGGACCAAAAAATGGAACGAAGGAACGAGTTGGAACGTTCGGGTGGAATCGTTCCTAATCGTTCCTCAATTGTACTTGTTCATTTGGAGCGTTTTGTTTAGGAACGACACATCACTAATACTTTTATTTAAAAATTGTAGTTTTCAAACACTGTAAGTATATTTTTGTTAAATTGTTTTGTATAGCTAATAATAGTATTCTATAGACAATTTTCTGTACTTGAAAATAAATATATATTTGTGCAATTTGATGTGCCTTAGGTTTGATAATAAAACGATTTATAACTAACGGTCTAATGGGGTAATACATTTGTTCCGGGGGAATTATACGCACAGTTATGCGCATCATTACCCCTTACCTAAATATTAATATTAGTTTAGAATTATTTCAATCTATCAAAATGTTTGTTTTTAACTATATCAATAAAATAGTTTTTTAAATTTAAATAACAAAATATTTATTCAATTTTTAAAACTATTTTAATCATTTGAAATATTTACTTTAAATTATATTAATTATTATAATCTTTCTTTTAGACAACAATTTTTAATAAAAATGGGTAGAACGTATCAACGAAAAAGTGAACATGCTTCTTGGAAACCTGAAACTTGACATGCTACCCTTATAGCTATTAAGTCTGGGGAAAAAATAAAAGCAGTCAGTAGGACTTTTAATATACTAGAATCAACTCTTCGCCTCATAATAAAAAATCAAAATACCGGTGGTCTTTAATTGGGTAGGAAACCAAATTTTACCTATGATGTTGAACTAGAGTTAGCTAATCAAGTTTTAAAATTGACCAGATTTTTTTATGGGTTAACGCCAGTTGAGTTAAGGACGCCGGTTTAGTTGTTAATTTGGTTATCTAATAAAAACAAGTTGTTAATGTTTTATTTTTATTAATTTTAAACTTTTTATTTTGTGGTGATAGTTTGTTAAACTATTATATAAGGTATATTAAATGTTAATTTTTCCTCTGAGTTCTGACTGTTACTTTTAGTTTGTCATTTAGGTATATAATATTGACTGTTAATTTGATAAAATAAAGGTTTTATTTGTTGGTTCGATAATTAAAATGTATTTTTATTGCATATAGTTCGTATTTTTCATTAAACTATATAAATACCTACATTTAAATTAAATTATTGATAAATCAATAGAAATTACTAAATGCTTACGATTCCCCCATATGTTTTTCAATAGTAAACACGGTGCACATAATTCCCCTAAAATAAAAATGATAATGCGTATAATTACCCTGTACCCTCATTAATGATGTGCATTTTTGTTTTTTGGTTTTTCGAGTTAAAAAGATAGAGTGAGATCCTAGAAGCATTTTAACATACTGCACCATGTTATGGACCCGGTATCGATTTGTTGCTTCTGATTGGCCTATTTTAATTTGCCGCCTAAAAGTTCACAATCATAATTAATAATGTGATTATAACCTTATTATATATGAAAATATATATATTGCATTTATGTTGAATACATGCATATATGTTAAAATGTAATAGTGACGGTGGTGTTATGTTATGAGTAGGGCAGAGGACTTGTAGCTTTAAAAAAGCTCTAAATATGCAAGCACTTATGTACTAAAAAACCCCATAATATGAAATTAAAAAAATGTTCAGCCTTTTTATTTAAAAGAATTTTATAAAATAAATAGTGTTTAAAACAAGTCAAAACAATTACATAATTTAAATATATTATATACCATAGCTAAATAAACAAAATACGTTTTACTTAATTTTCTTAATATTATGTAAAGAAACCATGTCAATAATCATATTATATGGCAAAAAATAAAAATAAATAAATTTTTATGCAAACATTTTGACTGTGTTGTTTGAAATAAAAATGTCACTTTCGAAAAAATCGATTTAAGTTAAATATGTCTCAAAAAGTATAAAATAGCATATAAAAGTGTAAAATATGTCCTAAAAACAAAAAGGACTCAAAATGTGCATTTATATGCAAAATAAAATTTTAAAACTAGCTTTATGAAAGCATGAAACATATTTGTTTCGTACTCTGCTATTTTTGTGACTATGCAAAACAAATATGCAAATGCTTCAAGTACTCTGCCCTAGTTATGAGTTAAGACTTTTAAATTATAATTTATAATACTGTATACTTAAAGAGTGCTGAGTTAGTTATTATTTTTCCCATAATGTATCCTCAAAGCTTTAATAATGAAATTGTTTCTGGGAATAAAAATTATATTAAGGAAGTTAGAAGTAACTTACAGAATATGGAAGACATAAATAAATGGATATCAGAATACCAACAAATAACTAATACTAAATGGAATGTTCAGAGATCATTACCAAATGGTGAACAGATTGTAGCATCGTAGATGTAATTTACTTAATATACATACATTTTAATTCTAATAACAGTAATAATTTATAATTAGTTCTAATTAGATTAACATTTTTATTGGAACCTATTCAACAAATTAACAGTAGTAGTATAACTAAATGGGTACATTTCATTAAAAACAAGCTATAGCAACATAATACACTATTAACTTTATAACTATGTATATATTATTACCTATACCTACATAAAATGTTTATTTAGTTATTTATAATCAATAGTTATAACTTATAAGTTGGATCATCATTTAAATGCATTAAATAGTTCTTTAGTAGGTAAGCAAACTCTTTAATTTAATAAATATTTTGATTCAAAAAGATTTTTATGAGATAAAATATTTTAAATTTTATTTGAAATACAAATATTTAAATGATATTTTAATTCAAAATATTATATTATTATATAATATATAAATATGTTATTATGAATTATGGTTATATGAATATTAATATGAAACTATTGTTACTTATAATTAGTAAGTACCTATTTACTATTAATACTTATAAATAATAATAATAGTACTTACTATATGAATATAATAACAGTTTTCTTTGTTATTTAAATGAAAAATAACCTATGTGAAACCAATGTTTTCATTCTTAATGGCCACTACCATGTGACTTCGCATTAGGTTGATTTTTTTTTTATATTCTCTCCTAGATTTCGTCGCCTTTAATATTATTTCATTTTTAGCTGGTCTTTCTGATGGTAAACGTTTACTACCTCTGGTTATTAATGATAAACGTCTTGCTATTGTAGTTGGCTGTACTCTGATTGCTGCTCCTGACCTTATCAATTGTACTGCTTGGTTTCCTGCTGTATGTAAAAATGATTCCTAATTACCTTCACTTTTAATTTTTTTTAATCTTGTTTCTAATGTTTTAAGGCCAGATGAAGATGATCCATAATTTTGATGAATTTCTTTGAGTAAATAAATTATATTGTTTATAAATTCTTGAGGTACTTGTTGTGAATTAGTTGTGTTGGTTGTAGCTGCAATAATATTTTGATTTGTTAAGGTTATATTATTTGAAATTATATTATTAATTTGAACAGATTCTTCATTATTTATATTTTTTGTAATTGTAACATTAGAATCCAAAAGAAATGACTGAAAAAACTGAAAAAACTCTTCCGGTAGTGCTTTATCTCCATCTGCCAATAAAGCAATGTTATGTCTATCGCTAGGTGTCACAGCAGGTAAATTTTGTGATAGTGTATCAAAATGCATGTAAATAGCACATTGGTGAATACAAAACTGTCCAAATTTACCCTTATTACAAGAACAAATCCCAATTTGCATGTTAACATTGAATGACTTTTCTTTATATTGAACAGTATATTCACAGTCCTCTACTTTTGATATGTCTTCATTGTTTATTTCCATAGCTTTATTTATTTGAGTTTTCCAAAAAAGGCATGCATTATGACTTCTGAAGTTTTAAAATTCTCTCAATCTACGACGATAATATTCTTCTAAAGTGGTACATACAAAATCAATTAAAGCAATTACAT
The DNA here is from genome assembly GCA_034509805.1 of Sipha maydis. Taxonomy (NCBI): domain Eukaryota; kingdom Metazoa; phylum Arthropoda; class Insecta; order Hemiptera; family Aphididae; genus Sipha; species Sipha maydis. The sequence continues at coordinate 7,298 of JASXSY010000646.1, read as the reverse complement.
TATATGCTTTTACCTTTGATAAGACAGTATCCTTAAATATTCGTACGATTATTTCTGAAAAATTATTAGTATGATGTCCATGACATGTAACATCTCTCTATGCGAGACACCATTTTTTCAAGTCTCCCAATGGTCCTGTAAATATTTTGTCCAGTTCTCATATTTCGAATTATATATTGCTTTTTCAAATGCTTCTTTTGCCAACATTTTGGATTCTGCATAAACATTAGTTTGAAATGATAGCATTAATTCTATTCTATCCTCTTTTAGTATTTGATGTTTACTGTCTCAACACCACCTCCATACAGCTTGACAAACGTGAAAAATACATAGCAAATTTTTACTTTCAGGCCATATATTTTCTAATGCATTAATTTCGGCAGTAGCACAATCAGTTATAAATAGCTGAGGGTAACAATTTTCATTAAAAGAATCATCCAGTAAACTTTTCACTAAATCAAAACCAGTACTATATGAAATGTAATGTTGACCTATATTTAAAATAAATTGTTTGTTTAATTTTTTTTTTTTTTAATTTAATAAATTATAGATAGATTATTTAATTTTAAAAATGGCTGCACATGGTGCCATCATAAATATAATACAGTGATTTTCTGCATTACAAGCACTTATACTGTCCACAAATACTATTTGTCCTGAGATCTTTAATTTATGCGCTCTTTTCATAAATGGAATAATAATAACAACAGAAAACAGGTCTTTTACAAATTTAATTGCTTTTCTTCAAGTTTCTAAAATGATTGTGTTATAATATATTATCTATTAATAAGAAAGTATTGACTAAATAATTAAATAATATCAATTATATTTAAATTATTAATGAAAATTATATTACCTATGTGAATGTTGTTACTAACAATGTAAATAGATATTAAAAAAGATATTATTATTATTTTATAATTGTTAAGTATTGTGTTAAAATCAAAATTAAACATATTTATTATATAGATACTTGCACAAGTATTGATTAACAACATTATTTTACTGTAATTGAGTAAGTTAAAATTGTATTCAAATTATTACAATTCAAAATAATCACTATAGTATGTTTAGTAGGTATATAAAAATATATTTATTGTTTTGGTAAATTAAATAAAAATTAACACTTAAAATGGCAATAATTTAACATTAATACCATAGTACCTAGGTATTATATTCCTATTGTGGACTTTGAAGTTCGAACAAATATAAAAGCCTAAAGTCAAATTAATTGCAATAATAGTATAAAATTATAACAATGTATAAATTAATGATATAAAAGATAAAAGACACAACTACTCAAAATCCTTTTAAATATGCAATAATTTATAATTGAATTCAAATTCAACATATCCATGATGATTGATTTACTATTTTGACCTACATGACTCCTACTTACCTACAAAATCCCCAATTTTGTTTTTACCTACTATGCAATAAGTGTGTGTAATTTTCCTTTAAATACCTTTGTTGTAGATATCCCTTTTATATAATACATATTACTTATAGTCTAAACTTTGCAGTAGATATATGACTTATCTATAGGTACCTCAACTAAAACTTGACCAGTTCTTGGTCCCAAATTCTTTAACCTCCATTTATCATACCAATTTTGCACTGTCATTTTACCTGCAAGTACCTTAGTGTTGCTGCAGTATCAAGTGTATGATTGTGATTTTAATTTAATTTAATACAAGCAAACAATCCTCTCTGCAATAAATATATGATAGATAAAATATAATAATATAGATATTTTATTTTTAATAAAAATGAAAATAGAAATGTTATTTTCAAAATTTATAATTATGTAATTTGATTTCTACCTTTATAAATGAGTTTATTTTCCTAGTAGAAGCTGTGTTATTTTTTATTGTGATGGAAATAGAAGCAGGGCAATCTGAATTTTTAGATAAACCTTTTTTTATTATCATTATTAGCTACTTTTCTGTAACTACTATGATGACAAATATACACTTTACTGAAATAAATTAAGTTTATTTAAAATTGTATTATACTTATAGGTAGTTGATGCATTACTTAAAAATATTTTCAAATTTAATTAAAATGTATCCATATATTTATTTAAATTAAAATAAAATTATGGTTATTAATAATTAATAAAATAATAAAATAACACATTATTATCAGATACCTGGGTATATTAAATAAATAAATTGTATATTCTACTCGAAATTTATAATTAATAACAATATCAAATATAAATGTCAATAAATATAGGTAATGATTATATTTATCTATAACAGTAATAGAGATTATTATTATGTAAGATTATTCTTTCATTGATATTTTTAATAAGTACATAAGTTGAATATTAGGTTGCTAATAATATGTTAGTTTATACTACATTAGTCTACAACAATAATAATATATTTATTTGCAAATATTCACAGCCTTTCAATAAGTTAATAACTTGTGGTAGTTTTATATTCAATTTACAATGAAGTACCTGCACAAAATAATATATTAAAATCAAAAAATATACATTTTCAGTCATTTAAAAATTTGTGTTTCAAATAAAATTTAAAATATTTTATCTCATAAAAATTGTTAATATTCATTTTAAGGATGCTACACAAGTTTATTGCTACCAGAAAAATTTTTTTGTATCAAAATATTTATTAAATTTAAGAGTTAGCTTACCTACTAAAGAACTATTTAATGCATTTAAATGATGATCCAACTTATAAGTTATAACTATTGATTATAAATAAATAAATATACATTTTATGTAGGTATAGGTAATAATATATACCTAGTTATAAAGTTAATAGTGTATTATGTTGCTATAGCTTATTTTTAATGAAATGTACCCATTTAGTTATACTACTACTGTTAATTTGTTGAATAGGTTCCAATAAAAATGTTAATCTAATTAGAACTAATTATAAATTATTACTGTTATTAGAATTAAAATGTATGTATATTAAGTAAATTACACCTACGATGCTACAATCTTTTCACCATTTGATAATGATCTCTGAACATTCCATTTAGTATTAGTTATTTGTTGGTATTCTGATATCCATTTAACTACGAACGTGGTTATTGGGATAGCTATCACAAAAAAAATATATATTTATGACAATAAAGTATACGAATCATGAGAGTAGAGAAATAAAATTAATCAGTTCTAAATTTAATTGTAATGTGTTGAATAATTGTCAATGCAATTATAACGCATTCATTTTGCATTATAACAATTTAAAAATATCATCACCGGCATACGGTTGTACAAATATCGACAAACTTAAAGAAAAAGTCGTATGGGGAAGGGTACAACACGTTCCCATAAACAATCACCTAATCAAATGTATGTTGCTTTTAATACAAGTTACGGCTGGTTCATCAATTCAGAACTTGGTTATTTTCTAGTGTCATCTAGTCACTCTTATGTTGTAACAAATAAACTTCTGTCAGCAGTCGGTATAACAAACAAAACACCATTAAATATTGGTATATATAATAATTACGAACAAAAAGAATTCATGTAAAGAATATTTTCCATGTATGGAAAATCTTACTCTATTGAATTCATACAAAAATTTCATTGTCGATGGCAACTTTTGTAAAGAACAATAATGTTATATAATAATTTATTGTTCTTTACAATAAATATTTATATTTATATTTATATTCTATACAAATAACATAATTAATATACTCTGTCTAACGAAAGAACGAATTTTCACCATTTTATCAGTCCTAGTGTCTTGTTATTCATCATAAGATGACAATTTGTAATGAATTGTATTCATTCATAAGCACGAAATATTTACGTCCCTGCAGAGTATAGTAGTAATTTTAGAATAATTATAATCTAACCAATATTGTAGAATTTTTGATATAAATATGAATATCGTATTAGGTTATCATACGCAATATCTCACCATAAACAACGCATTATGACTGACAAAAAATTTCCTGAAAATGTTTTTTTCTTTGACGACGAGGACGACGCAATGGATTTCGACAACGATCCTATTAAATGGAGAAAATTAAGAAAACTCAGGGATAAGTATGAAGATGAAAAAATAACGCAAACTCAATACATTGAACTTGGAAGGAAAATTGAGGAAGAAGCTAAACTTAAAAGAGAAAAAGAACAATTAAGATTCAATAATATGAATTAAACTTGTATTTTTTTTTATGTTGTGAATAATAAATACAATATTTATAATTACATGTTCGTCTTTTATTATTTGTAATAATACGAGTATTTTACAATACCGTCTTATTAGTCAATATCTTTTGTTAACATCATAAATATGACATTGATCGCGTTTGTATTGTGGAACGTGGTGGTTTAATAGAAACCATCATTGCTGCATTTAGCTGAAAGTACGTATACATGTGTTCACGCAAGGGAGGTAAAATTCGAAACGTTAACTAATTGAAAAAATCATGGGCCCTCGGACTATTGGTTCTCACGGAAAGTGAGCATACAATTGCCGATGAAATAAACACTGTATCGGATTGCCGTTTGAGCACTGATCCAAAGTTTATCGTGTTGTCAGTAATATAACATGATAATTCGGACCAATAATGTTTGCAGTGTTCCGGTATGCGTTTCAATATCGTCTTGTGATTGGAAATCAACAACATATATATTTAATTAAACCAAATATGGGAATATATTCAAAATCAAGGATTATTGACATATTATAAGCGTAGCGAGTTCAATTTTTTTTGAACCATGAAATATTTACTGTATTATTAATATTAACTGTATATTTACAGTTATGTAGGTCTAAATTGATTACTCCAGAAGAAGAGTTTATTTGGGATTTAATTTTATCTATTGTGTATGTTGATAATTTCATAGTCTGTTCAATGTCTATGGTAAAAGAAAAACTCTTTTGATTAAAATGTATAGGCAAATTTTAACTGATGTTTGTTACTTAAAGTCAGACAGATCCTACTAGTAATAGCATTAGCATTTATTTTTGATTCTTTATGTTTCGATTCGAAATGCATGGACCAAATATTTATTAAAGGTTTTAAATTACAATTAAATAGTTTTAAATATAATTTATGGTGTTCAGTGATTAGAGTCTTCAGTAATATATGGCATTCTTTTTGAATATATTTAGAAGTAATGATATCTACAATTAGAATATTATAGCAATCATACCAGCCATCCTTACATTATTAATTATTTGAGATTGTATTTCTTCGTCAATGCAATCAATTAAATTGTTTTGAGTAGTTTTACTTATAAATGTTGAACGAGATGAAGTTGTTTTTATATGGCTTTCTAGTGTTTTGTCACCTGCACTTATTCTAAACATTAAAAGTTTTCTAAAATTTCCTTCGTTTGATGGACCAGCATTGTCGTCCAGAAATCCATCATCTCTGTGCTCTCTTAATGCTAAATTTTGTCGACCACAAAATATAATAGTTTCAATGTTTGGAATTAACCGTTTTCTATTTTCATCAACTTGAATGGATCGTTGAGTATTTATTTTATTTATAATTACTTTTTGTGGGTTATGATATGCAGCCAAAAAGTTATTCCCAGACTCAACAGCAAATTTATGATATTTATGATTCCCGTGAGTTATCAAATCACCATCCTTGCCAGGGGCAGATCCAGAAATTTTTTACGAAGGGGGCGCAAAATAAATTGTTTACTTACGACTAACCTGCCTGAATTGTAACATAATACGTAAAAGCAACAAAAATTATGCTGGCCCATAGCCTTCAGGAATATATAAAATAAAAAATTGAATTAAAAAACATTCTCAAGCAATTATTTTTAAGTACAAAATTTACTAACCGTGGCTATAACATATCAACACACTAGTCAATACACAATAAATATAAAATAATATTATTTTATTTTTCGTTATTGTATATTACTCTAGTTAGTAGTTGTATTGAACCATGAAAATAATCGAAAACCCAATATATTTTAAACCTATTTTAGGGATTTTGGAAGGGCGTACGCCCCCTTCCCCCCCCCTTGGATCCGCGCCTAATCCTTGCCAGTTAATTTTGAAAAATGTTTAAGTGGTTTCTTTACAAAAGTTTAGAGTGTTACATTATTAGATGTATTGGGAGCAAACAAAACACAATATTTACAAAACAACCCTTTCATGCAATCTGATAATACTAACCAGTGATTATTTTGTAAGTGGGCTGGTAGCACATTTCTTTTTCTTAGCGTATGTGTATAGAGAACGGATATATATATCCTGGTGGAGGAACCCAGTGTTTATTAAACAATGCACATTTTGTGAAGTCATCAATAGGAATTGAGGTATTCATAAATTTTCCTATATCCAAGTTGTCATTTATTTTTTTTTTGCATTTTATTGTTTTTAGTATACATATTAGAAGATGAATCAATACTCAACTCTCTTTCTTTTATTTATATTTTCATCCTAAATAACAAAATATGATTATAAAATACTATTACTTATGTAAATAAATAAATAACAAATTTTACAGGTGTGTTCAATCATAAATTTAGTATTCATCTATAGTAGGTGAAGTGTAGGGCACTGATTTTCAAAAAAGATGCATCGTACTACCATATCACACAATCACGAGTCGCCACTGATATTACTTATATAACTCATTATTATTTTAAGTATTAAACTATTAAAATAAATTTGTTATAGAGTTTTTTTTTTTTTTTTAGAACTGCAGTAAAAACTATTCAGTTCGACAATTACAGAAATATATTAATTACAAGATACGTTAAAATATTATTTGATTACCTAACTATTAGATTTAGATAAAATCCTAATTTAGAGTGAGAAAAGAAAAAAAATAATAAGATAATAATAGGTACTTAATATTAAATACATGTTAGAAATTAATAAACAGTAAAATTACAGTGAATAATAATATGATATAAACGGTAATGAGGTTAATGGATAGATGAGGAATGAACTATGGAACGGATTGATTTTGAAGTAAGGTTCTAAGAAGGGAAATGAGGAAATGAATTAGTGAAGAAAGTTCTGAAATAAATTTGGAAAAAATTTGATCGTTAGTGAAATATTAATTAGGTAATGGAGAATTATTAGGATCGGCGATGGAAGCGTATGAGGCTTTGGGTGAATGTGGTGGAGGTTTGTGAATATTAGACGTGTGCGTATGTTCGTGTTGAACGCAGCGACCGGACTGTGTTATAGAGTTATACAATAATATTAATATATTATATCCTAGATATAGGTAGGTTACCTACATAGATAATATAAAAACAATCAGCTTACCTGATGATCAGATTCATTAGATTCAGGCCCGTACTGGCACCTCTTATGGGGCGG
>JASXSY010000645.1:0-157823 GCA_034509805.1 Sipha maydis | reverse complement strand
GATGTAAAATCCTTATATTTTTAAAATAAAGAGAGTAAACAATTATTTCAAATAATATTGATATGATTGTTTATTATGTTATTGTACGATATAATTGTTTTTGGTACACCAAATAGTTGTAAATAGCATCTTTTTAATATAATGTCAAATAAAATAAAAATATACAAGTACAGAATATACCGGTATTCATTTAGTATGTAACCTACCGTATAGGGTGATCGTTTTGTATGTGTGACCTACTGGTCCGATAATTAATTTAAAAACATTCAAATTAAAAATTATATAATAAGGTTATTTTATTATTACAGAATATCAGTATAAAAAAAAAAATACATAAAATTAAATTAGGTACTTATCGGTTATCATGATTACCTAGCGAGACATATTGAATGGTAGTTATTATTAGCATTGGTATGAGGATTTTTTTTAAATAATATGAGTGACATGATGTTTTACTTGCTATTTACCAACGGAGTTGCACTATTGTGTTATATTATTACATACAAATCTGGAATCATGGTGTTTTACCTAAGAGTTGGTTGTATTCATGTGGCGTCACAAGCCTGAAAATCCATTTATAGGAATTTTACATTGCATGTCTGAGCATTTTCCTCCTAGAGTGAATTATTAATTATTCCTAGTTTTCATTATTTTTATGGTAGTCGTGATAACCAATAAGTACCTTAAATTATGTTTGGCAATACACTATTTGTGCCAACATTTTAAAGTTTTGAACACATGATATCAGATTGACGACAGAACACGTACTGACAAAATTGTCGATGTCAGAATGAAAAAATATCTATTGGTAGAAACCAGTAAATATAATATAATATAACTATAAAGATAAGTAAGCATAGATTGTCTATACCTATAATATAGATAATTGTCTTGGTAGGTCACACACTAAACCCAGTAATACAGGTAGGTCACATACTAAATTTGATTTTCAACCGGTAGGTCACATACTAAACGAATATCAATATACCATTTACTTCTTTCAAGATTATTCAAATTTTTAAACTTTTATAAAATATTCTTCTTTAAAATAGGACAAAATCTCAATTCTCATCCAAAAAGGATGTCTCACATATTTAACATTTTAATTCGTGTATTGGTATTTATTTTAAGATTTTATTATAATTTTTAACTTAAAAATTATTCACCTGAAAATCGAGCTTTATAAGATATGACATTGTTGGGAGAAGTGAATGATATATTTATATATTCAAATATTAAAAATTAGTAATTAAATCTTACTAACTCCTTTTTTTCTTTTAATTGAACTGTAAGTAATAACAATTTATATTATTAGTAAACTCTAGTAATTCTTACTTTGAATCCAATAGACTGATGTGCTCCTAAAACAATACCTACAGCCAAATCATGAGCACCAACAATTTCTACCATTCTAGCATATTGAGTATTACTAAGACCCAAGCCACCAAGATCTTGGGGTACTTGTAAAGAGAAGGTACCCATATCCCATAAACCTTCAAGCGTTTTTGGTTCTACAGTTTCCAATTCATCATTCTTAAGAGGATTGTTGACTTCCTTTAAATAATTTTATACATTTAGTTGTACAACTATAAAATGTACTAATAAAAATAAAATTAGTCAAATACTTTGAAAAATTTTGTCACAGGATCAACAAGACTAGTTAATGTTTCAGTTTGCTCATCATTTAATACATCTGGATATGGGAAAACTTGTGAAGTTTGTAATTGACCACGGAATAAATTCATTGTAAATGATTTTGATGTTTTGAGATCTTTTTTTGATTCTGTAGATTCTGCTGCTAAATTTGAAGTAGTTGTAGACAGCCATCTATTAACAAATTTGTATATTTTAATTAGAAATTATAACAATTTAGAACTTTTAGGTATAAAGGAATACATAATTTATGTCTTATTTAATAATTACAATATAGGTATTCAATATAATACACATCAGTGTAAGATTTAATTTGGTAAGTTAAGTAACGGTAATGATGAAAATAAAGAGATTAGAAAATTTAAAAAGTTTGATGATATAAAGTGACTATTCCAAGACAAATTCTTGATCTAAACATAATAGGCTCTTCATATAAGAATTTAAGCAGATAAATTAATAATTTTTTTTCTGTATTACAAGTGATATTTTATACAATGGTAATAAAATTGAATAATATACATGTATTAAAAATATAATTTAAATATTTTAATACCACACTTTTCAATTACTTATAGTAGTATTTATTTTACTGAAAAATTTCATAGATATTTAACAAAGTTAAAAGCACATTTTTATGAAATTTTAAGTAAAGAATTTTAAAAATTATTTAATATTATACTATTTTAGTTATTTAACATAACTACTGAGATAAATATCCATTGGTATGATAAGAATCACAATCCGTAGATGCAACTGGTAGTGCCTGCCAGGCTTTATTCTAACATGCAGTAGGACCCAAATTGAATAGTAGGAAATGTCAAAAGGGCAGTTAACTTCATGAACTTGGACATCCAAAAACAGTACACATAGTGAGTTTGTTTAAAAGTAGGTATAAAATTTAGTTTTATAATAATGTTTTTATACACGTATTTATATAGGTATATAAATAGAAAAGGTATCTTTATGGAAAAAATACAATTTCTATTTTATTTCAGTTTTTAAACATTAAAATTTGTTATATTATGATTCGTATTCCATAGTTTCTAGAATAATATACCTATAGGTTTCCACTCTTTATACCTACACTTACGATCGTATTGGTATATAACACTGCATTAAAAAAAAAGAAAAGTTTTTAATATTATCCATAAGTAATTTAGTAATTAAATAAATTAATAAGATTTCTCATATTGTGTTATCAATATTTTAATTATATGAGTACTATTTTTATCTTTAAAATATGTGATAGGTATATAATGGGGAGTAGATTTAAAAGATAAAAAGAAACTTGTAGTTTTTATATTACATTTTTTTTAAGGTAGAGTAGATAATAATTCTTAGAATCAGGGCTTGAAACCGGTATTGAATACCGATTTTGAATACCGGTTAAAACCGTTAAAAACCGATATCGAAATCGAAACCGAAATCGAAAAAATTAAATACCGATATCCGAAACCGAAATCGAAAAAAGTAAATACCGTTATTCAAAACCAAAATCGAAATCGGAAAAAATAAATACCGATATCAACAATCGAAATCGAAATCAGAAAAAAAAATACCGATATCAAAAACAGAAATTAAAACATCTATTAGATACTGAAGCAGTGGCGTACACACGGGGAGGTTTTGGGTGTTCAAACCCCCCTCCCCCTTTAACTTTTTAAATATATGAATATCTATACGAAAATGGTTAAAATTATAAATAATTTATTTTCGTAACATATTTGTAGAAAAATAAAAATCAAAGATAGGTCACTGCCGAAGTTTTAATTAGAATAACCCAAGAATATTATTCCACGAAGTATAAATATGATTTTATATTATTTTCTTGAAATTGTGTTTATAATTATTGATTACATAGACGGGTTACGGGAAGTTAATTTTAGATCACTAACAAATTACTAACTGATACCGTGTGTTCAATTTTAAAGGTAACAGGAAAAATTTCGAACGCATGATCTTGAATTTAATTCGGGTTTTTTTTTTACAGGGTACAGGACACATAGGCGAAACTAAACACTATTATTAGGTCAGGCCAAATGAAAAATATAAAAAATACTTCTATTAACAACTTTATAATAAAGTAATTTTGTTTAATGTATACATACATAAATATTAATTATATTCTAATGAATATTTTTTTTACAATTTAAATATTTAATAATAAATAAAATTATAATAATTAATTAATACATTTATAATAATAGACGACGATTAAATGGTACCAATTTTTTAAATTCTTCAATGACATCATCACAATCGAGGACAGTAAAATATAGTAGTCACTCTTTTAGTTTATTCGTACACTTATAAGTTGTAATAATAGGTACATGTGGTATTATATAAAACGTACAAATGTATACGTTTACAAATATAAATATAATAATATAATTATTTATAATGACTTCTTCTTCTTCTTCTTCTACTTCGCCTTCCTCCCAACTATTTGGGGTCGGCCACCCTTGTCCTACACCTCCACTTTACTCGGTCAATCACATCTCCTCTGCACACACCGACAGTCCTCATGTCATTCTCCAAAGTCTCCAACAATCTCTTTTTTGGTCTTCCTCTTCCTCTTTTCCCTTTAACGTCCATCTTCATAACCACTCTTACTGGATTCGTTTCCTCTCGCCTCATTACATGCCCAAACCATCTCAGCCTATTTTCTCTCATCTTGTCCACAATTGACGCTACACCAACACTACCTCTCACGTGTTCATTCCTTATTTTATCTTCTCTTGTCACTCCACTCAACCATCTAAGCATTCTCATTTCCGCGACACTCATTTTTTGTTCTATTCTAATTATTTATAATGACTAAATAATTATTAAAATATATAATATAATATATTATATAAATTTTTAGTCGGTATTAGGTCAGGCTGACTGGCCTGACTCGTAGTTTCGCCTATGACAGGACATATTAATACATATGTTTCTGATAAATTCTAATTTTTAACTATTTTTTATCTGCGCATGCGCAGTAAAATAAAAATTTCTTAAATGGGAACCACTATTTTTAACACTGGATTTGGATTGCTCTATTTTTTCTGAGCAACTTTGATCGTTACAGTTTTTTGATATCTTCAAAATTGATATTTAAAAAGACAGTTTTAAGTTATAAATTAGGTAATTCGTATTTATCGCATATTTCAATGCTCTATTTTATTCAAGCATTTATAGATATTATTATAACAATTTATGTATCTCTGTGGAAAAAGCACATTCAATTTTAAAAAAAACATAAATTATACGCATATCGACCTAACATAATACATTTGTTACCTGGTGATTCGGAAAGAAGACTCACATTTATAGCATGGTTAATGGTACAAGTTCAAGAAGAACCATTATTTTTAAAATATGTTTGTTCGACTGATGAATCAAAATTCACTAATAATCAGGGCTTGAAACCGGTATTGAATACCGGTTAAAACCGTTAAAAACCGATATCGAAATCGAAACCAAAATCGAAATCGAAAAAAGTGAATACCGTTATTCAAAACCGAAATCGAAATCGGAAAAAATAAATACCGATATCGAAATCGAAAAAAATAAATAACGATATCCGAAACCGAAATCGAAAAAAGTGAATACCGTTATTCAAAACCGAAATCGAAATTGGAAAAAATAAATACCGATATCCGAAACCGAAATCGAAAAAAATAAATACCGATATCCGAACCGAAATCGAAAAAATTAAATACCGATATCTGAAACCGAAATCGAAATCAGAAAAAATAGATACCGATATCCGAAACCGAAATCGAAAAAAGTGAATACCGTTATTCAAAACCGAAATCGAAATCGGAAAAAATAAATACCGGTATCAGAAACCGAAATCGAAAAAAAAAATTTCGGTTTCAAGCCCTGCTTAGAATAAACCCTGGATAGGCACCACACATATATTTTATTGTTAATGTTTCTTAACAAATTTGAGAGTTCAATAATTAATATTTTACAATATAGTAAAATATAAAATAAGTAAACAGGATTTAAAAAAAAAAATAAAATACACTATGAATATAATTAAACATAAATAAATAAAAAAAACTATAACATAAATAATATCAATTGATTTAATATTTATTAATTAATCTAATAATATTGAAGTAATTAATTTTAAACAATAGGTACTAGTTGGCATATATATCATAATAGCATTTTTATTTCACTTCCTGATTCTAATGTTAGTATTATATAATTGGCATTGTTGTTCTATTTGTAGTAAAAATAAAAAAATCATTTAATGCCAGATTCATTATTATAATTGTCTTATAACATTTTATATATTATAACACAAATATATTTGAAATTAAAAATTCTACATGAGATATTAAATCAATGTATATTTTTCATATGAATTAAATAAATTTTACTAAAATAAATAATCATATATTTTAATTTTAAATAAATAGAAAGGAACATTTTTTAATTAATAATTCAGTTCATTAACCATTTAAACAGGTAAATTAAATATTATAAATACTTGTGATAAATAATTCAAGCATAATTGTTTTTTTATCAATGCAATTTAAATAGATTAATAGGACCAATATATTATTAAATTTTTATTTAATAGTCTAATTAATGATTTATAGTTAAATAATAATATGATCATAATTTTTAATTCAAATTAATGATATAGCATGACTGATATAAATGTCTTTATTATATAATGTTAATGGAAGGTAAATTATTAAATTTCAAAAGAAACTGTTACCATTGGATTCTTGGGAAAGTTCCATTTAGGAGATTTTTGTAAACACCTATTAAGTAAAAACTATGATGTAACAATAACTTTTACATCATCCCCATGGGTCTCTGGATGACAATACTTTGAATTTAAATCTTTCTTGTAAATAAGATGACATTATCCTGGACATTACCTGGAATAGTCTAGACCAATAGGTCGTTTTTCACATTAATTATCTGTTTATCACCTGATTAACTAATTATACTAAAAATCTATATACCTACAAAGATCAAATGGTGGCTATGCAAGATAAATTATAAGGGTTTAAGGAATCAGAAAAAATATACAAAAATATAGTGTTAACGTGCAACACTGAAAATATTTATAAAACAGCAATAGCACGTACCTTTTAGCTTTTTGGATAGTCCTATAATCCTCTAAGGCTTTCAATTGCCTGCGATTTATTTTATTGTAAACTTTGAGCATTTTGATATGAAAGAAAAATATTTGCCCAAACAAATAGCACCAGTTGCAACGAGGAAGTGGCTGTGACTAATGGTAAACTTCTGACTAAACATATATATAGCACTGACTGCCAACAATACATTTTACTTAACGAAATATCATTATGTGTTATCGCACAAGGACGAATGTGTATTACATATGAACAAAAACAATAAAAGCCAACAAGCCAAACGTTAAAGAGAAAAACAAAATAGATAAGAGAACTTCAAAGTTCACGATATAGTGCAAATATGCAGTGTTGCCATGAGATTATGCAATCATCTACTCATTCGCAATACCGCGCCAATTTGTATCATTTTGAAAACGTACACTCCAAACCAGGATCGAACGTTGAGTCAGCTGTTTTCCTTTGTGATAAAATCAAGTCCTACATTTCATTTCCAGTAACAATAACATATTTTCTTCCTTCAATTTTTTTTTTTTTTAATTTTTTTTAGTTTCAATTTTAGAAACTTATTTGTTTGTTTTATTAACGTAATTTAAAATCGAATTTTCAAAAATTCGGTACCGTAATCGAAATCGTTTCATACGGTATCTAGTTTTAAAGAATTTGTATTTAACGTTTTTACAATCGCCTTTTGTACTCGTCGACAATGTCGTCCGGTTGTTGCGGAACTAATACCAAAAAACAAAAGCTCTACCATCATCATCAGGGGTCGTTAGACGTCAATGGAGGCAGTGGTAGCGCATCAACAGCTCCATTCGACGGTGTCGTTCAAAGGATTACAACCCCAGCCATGGGGTATTTTTGTTTTGACATACTCTACTCCTATTTGAACAGTTTGGAGCCACCAAAAAAACCTGATTTTACTAACGACCCGTTGTAAGTTCAATGGAAAAAGGTAATATTGAACCGTAGGGCTTACTACATAAGAGGAAAAACATTGGGTAATACTCACCTGCAATTGTTATAGCTAAATATGACCTTGCTACCTATATTCATACCCTGTTATTAAAATGTATAGACCTATTGTTCCCCATCACTATTGGTTTTCCTCTTAAATTACAATTTATAGTAGTAGGGACTATTTAACGAGGTAGTGTAGTTTTTATAAAACACTATTATTTTTGTTACAGTCCTCTCTTCGTAACATGGGAGACCGGCATGGACAAGAAGCTCAGGGGATGTATCGGCACATTCAGTTCAATTGCTTTGCACAATGGCTTACGCGAATATGCCATAACAAGGTAAATAATATATTTATTAAAATTTCACTTTATATATTTTGAGTAAAATAGAGACTTACAAGTATTTTTTAAATATTTTTATTTGTTTTTAGTAATTTTTTCAATTAATTTTTACATATGAGATAAAATTAATTTATAGTCGAAACTAGAAGCTAAATTATTTTATGTTATATGTTTGGCTTGAATTTTTATAAATCTACAATACTATTATCAAACCCATCGCTAAAGCACAAGCAAGTCATGTATTATTATTTTCAAGAAATTGAACTGTCAACATTTGATAATTATCAACAATAGACAGCAATAATTATTGTTATGGTTATTTTATATAGTTATATTATTTTGACTAGTTCACTCTGATTGTGAATAATTACAAATACAGCATATTTTAATTGCAATTTGTATTGTCTTTAATAATGAGCAGCAGTACAATTTATTTTTGCTTTAGGATGAAAAATATCAATAGGCCTGACTATAATATTTGTAATGCTTATATATGTAATCATTTATTCCTATACTTATTTTTGTTACATTTTTCTTTTGGTTATTTAAATCAGTTTTATTAATAATTTTAATTTAATTACATAATTTTTTTTTTTAAGTGCAACAAGAGATTCACGCTTCAAACCAATTTCAAACGACGAATTGAACCGGTTACATGTAACAATATCGATATTGTTACACTTCGAGGACGGCAAAGATTACAACGATTGGGAAATCGGCGTTCACGGTATACGCATTGAATTTCAAAATGAACGTGGAATGAAACGTAGTGCTACTTATTTACCAAAAGTAGCTGAAGAACAAGGTATGATAATTGCTAATAAATCAATTTTATTCATGTTTCATTCTAAATAAAATATATAAGTATTTTTTAATACATTTTCTCTTTAATCAAAAGGATATTCATTTTTATAGGTTGGGATAAAATACAAACTATTGATTCACTCCTGCGCAAAGGTGGTTATCGAGGTCATGTGACTACTGAAATTCGCCAATCTTTAAAATTGATTCGCTACCAAAGTGAAACGGTATCAGTTAGTTTCCAAGATTATATGAATCATATGCAAACTCTTCGTTGCTAGCGGCATCTTTGGGGCCAACAAAATGCAATGGCCCCCCAAATATATACATCAACACTGCCGATTTTTAAACACCCAAGTGTGTCTTCGATATACTTATATCCCTTATCTCATTCAATGTATTTCCAGCAAACATCACCAATTTATTATAATTATCCAGTTTAATAAAAAATCAGATGACCAATATTAAATATAATAATCAATACCTATTAGGTGAACAATAATAATAATTTAACTAACAGGTAATGATGTGATTTTAAATAAAATACTAATTTCTCCATATGTGATGGATTTTGTGTAATATTTGATTTAATAATAAGGTTAGAGGTTTATTTAGTTATACATTTAAAGTACATACCACGAGTGCTTACAATTTTTCAAATTATGATTTAAAATTAAATTCTCATAAGTCACAATAAGATAATTATTTATTTTATTTCTAAAGATTTCTTTTTAAAAAAAATGTATTAAGATATTATTTATTTAAAAAAAGGAACTTGATATAAAAATATTAATTATATTCACTTTTAATTATAAAAAAGCCATTATGTGTTTGTAGGAGTAAGATTATATGAAAATAAATATTTTTATTGTAAAAATTCTAATTTTAAATAAGAATTCATTAAATATATAAACAATCAAAGTACATTTTTTTTTACCTAGGTTATAGTAATTTGAATATTAAACTTTAATAATATATTAGTTATTATACTTTTTTTTTTTAAATTAAATGTGTTTATATATACATCTGTATATATAAATATTATTAATTTATAATTGTTTTAAATGATTATCGATCACAATTGTTTTCAAAGCTAAGTTTCTTAACTTGGACAAAGTTAAATAAGTTTTATTTTCTACAAACATTGTTGTACAGCCTGATCATGTGTTCAGTTATTCCAACATCAAAAATAAATTGTTTTTATTCAATTTTTCTGATATTGGCGTTTGACTTATTGATATACTTTAAAATGAAATGTTTAAGTCAACTTGTCAATGCATATAATTTTCTAAAAATTATACAGCATCTTATAATTGATCTATAATTATTAAAAACTCATCTCATAAACCTTACAAAATATTTTATGATTCCATGCTTATTTTTAAATTAAAATTATTCATTTATAAATACTTATAGCAATGCATTTTTGTTATCCATTATATAAAATAATATTGTCTTGGTAATTCTAAAACCTTTATTGTAAACAAAATATTACAGTTTGACGAATACAAATTATGAAAATATAAGTCTCAGTTATTCAGTAACTGTAATCAATTACCCTAGTAATGTATAATATCAAAGGGTAAAAATGTTTTACAACTAAAATATATATATGCATGTATATATGTATGTATATTATCTACAATGATTCTAATGAAAAATAAATAAATCAATTACTTAGTTGCTTATTTTTAATTTGTTTATTTTTTTCAAATGATGCTATTTCTTCTTTCTGTTGTTCCAACATCTTAAACCTTAAAAATTCAAAATTTTTTGTCTGGTAATGAGTTATTGTATAACTTAATAATAAATGACCAATAACGAATACAGTAAGTCGATTATAAAATGGATGACTATTTTTTATAACATGTGTAGCAATTTCTTTTAATAATTGGGGTCCATCAGATTTAAAAGCAATAGTACCCATTTTGGCAGCAAACTGAAAGTATAAACGAAAAAAAGTTCTTATTTAGAATAAATGCTTAATGAAAACCTTAAAATTATATAAGGTATAAAATTTAAATATATTTACCATATAGGTTCCACCAATTGCACCCATCAATGGATAAACTAATCCCGTTCCCATTTGTATAAACATTGATTGTGTAGCAATACAAGTAGGACAATCTTCAAGTAAAACAATTGATTTAGTTGTTATCTGGAAAATATTGAATTACAATTATTGAATATATTTTATTACAGTCAAAATTACACATACTGTATTTTGAAGCAATAAAGAAATAATTGAAGGCATTAGGACCACTGGCAACAACAATGTAAAACGACCATAATTCCTAAGTTTCAATCTTTTGCGATAATAATTTAATATCATTGTGTTGGAAATTACTACAGCCGATGACAAGATTGGATTACCATTTTTAAGCGCCCATCTAAAAAAAAAATTAATTTTCATGTAATTTTTTTTTTTTTCATAATGCAGATACTGACATTTCCATTGAGTTCGGCCATTTCCTTATTAGATCGACCATGTACTCGTATACTTCGTCTTTGGAAAGACGAATGGCACCTTTGGGTATCTCGTCGGATTTCGCTTGTTCGATAAACATGTTATGTTCACAATGGATTAAAAGTAAAGAAAGACCAAAACACACAGTCGGCGATGAGTCGCGTAAACCACAAAAAACTTAGAAAGATTAGCTGTATCGGTATGAGGAATTAATATTAATTTCAATTCAGCGGAGACGACGCGTGTGGACTGAACGAACGATTATTTATTATTATGCAGAACATTATGAACGTGCCGGCGTGATGTTCAGAGTTTGTCTTCGAACGTGATAAGGTTATCATTTTGTGCACGCCCAGGACTGCGGTAGAAATTTCATTTTCGTAATGCCGCTGCCATACACATATAAAAGATCTTTTATGTCTATGGCCGCCGTCAACGACGACATCAGCAGCTGTTGGACCGCCCACTATGACCGCACAAGACAGAACCGTATTCTTTTTCTCGTAGTCAATATTCCATTGGGCTCGCAGATCTCACGTCGTCCTCCGCAACGGGGTAACGAGAGTGTATTTTTAATCGCGGGCTATTTCTAGAGACTCGTTCCCTTCCCCCACACCCTCCGCGCGATGTTTGCAATTTTCCGCAAACAAACGAGACGTGCGTGTGAGCGTGTCGCTGTTCCGGGCGTAGGACATAACAGAGTTATATCCCCCACCCAGTCTCGTTTTCGACTATAATACTAATATTATTGTTAATATTAATGTTAATTTATTTATTTTTATATTTAGTTAGTCCTCCGTGATGCGTCTGCTGTAGTTCACCGTCCATTGGCGGTATTTGTCCGTCTTATATGTACGCATTTTCCTGACTGGTGGGTGCAAGTTGTGTTGATTGCGCGCGCGCGGGCACTCGTTACGACGAGAAATATAGTTGTACGTGATTAAACACATATTTTAACCCTGTACCATAATTTAATAATACACCTTCAGCAAGGGACGTCGGGACGCCATGACCCACAAACGGTCCTACAGCTGACACGATCGATTTTTTCACATCCCAAAGCCATCGTTAGCAACACATAATTGTATACTTATACATATATCATACAGAGTGTGCGTGCGCCCTTTTTTGTTTTATTTGTTTATTTATTTTTCTGACAATCGTCTGCCTTCTACACGTCGTTAATATCATTGAAAACTTGTCTAACAGTCTCTGCTGAGTCTTATTTGTAACTCGTTCTCCACAGACCACAACAGTGTGTAGGACACGGCGTCGTCACTGAAAATGCCAGTCTGCAAACAAGACGGTAAGCATCGCCCATCGTTAGATACTTTAAATGTAAAATAGAAGGTAGCATTGATACACTACTACAACGCCATTGGTTATGAATTTCCTTTAATCTTTCTATTTTTTCTCCCAAACCATGAAACACGTCATATTTCATCAAATATTTAATTAATATTTCTATTTTTTCAGAAACCCTTAGGGCCCTAGCCCTCCTTGAAGACTACCATGCAAAACTTTCCAGTGTACCTGACAACGATCTTCAAGTTGTCATGCAACTTGTTATTAGTGTATTCAAGTCCAGGCTGTTTCAGGCTCTTGTTGGTAATTTTCTGTTTGTTCTATTACATATTTCGATGTCAATAATTTAACTAATTTTGTTATTACATAATCCATTATATTTAATTTCAAAAGCCGAAAAATGCTTATTTTTATTTATATTATCATCACAAACAAAATTAGTTTTTGTCAATATTATTTAAATATTCTATTATTATTTCTAATAAACTCTTTCAAAATTACATTAATCTTTTAATGTACTCAAGGGCCAAATTCCTTTTCCAAGAATTTAACTTTTAAACATTTTCTATTCAGTGCTTAGTAAGAACACATTCAAAGAAACTTGTTCCTTTTATTCATTTTTTGGTAACTTATCAGAAACATAGGTAACAATAGAATGTTGTTCACATTTTTAGAAAAACGAGATAATTTTTTTCGTTCTTTTCTTTGTTTATTTATTCTTAAATATATTAATATAAAAATTTAGAATTAAGAAAATATTTTTTTAAAAACTTTTCTTTAAAAATGTTGCTATTTAATTTATTTAACAATTGATTCAATATGCTGTGATAATTAGTAACCCAAAATATAGGAAACTTGTTTTATTATTATTATTATTTATTTTAAATAATAATGTTTGTACATAAAAAAATTTAAAATTAAACCTATATACTATTAATATATTGACAATATTTACAAAATATAGCAGTCTTATTGGAGTAAAATCTTTAGAGGCTGGAAAAACCATTGAATAATAAATTATATTAATAATATTTTATAATTATTAAGGGCCATATTAAGGAATGGGGAAAAAAACTAGTTTCTTTTTTTAAAATATTAAGTATGATTTTGCTTTTTTATAATACATTAACAAATATTTATAAAATTTTTTTTTTAAAAAGTATTTAATTTTATGTAAAATGTTTATGTAAAAGTCCATAACTTTAAGTGATCATTATATGCATTTAATTTTTAGACATACAAGAATTCTATGAATTGGCCCTCCAAGATGAAAGTCATTCAGTCACAGATGAAGATATATCAATTGCACAAAAATATATTATGGATCAGTTTGATGCTAAAGTTGGTTTGGTGAATATAACTAATTATTTATTTTGTATAAAAAAAATAAAAATGTAATATTATTAACTTAAAAATCTGATTTTTTTACTTTTAATACGCAGTGTTCATGTTTCATGATGTGAATTAAAAATATCACTACAAATAAGTTGTTTGTAATGTTGATCACATCACTTTTTATTGCCCTTCTCTTTAGAGTAGACTAAATTTATGATATATATAAATATACTAAAAATATGCTTTAGAAACCAAGAAGTTTTTTAAAGTTTAATAATAGTTAAATATAACTTTTATCGCAAGCTTAAATTTAAACTAAGAGAGCTTAGTATTTTCAAAATTATTTTTCAAGTTCTCCAAAAAAAGACTCCCTTGAATAATAACAAAGTTAATATTCTTTTTTTTTTTTTTATTAAAGAATAATTAATTTTTATTTTATCAATATAATAAAAAGTTTGACCCCACACCTCCCTCCACGAGAAATTTTGGTTATTTGTGCCTATGTTTCATATGTAAGAATATTGAAATATGGTTTATAACCAAATATTTTATTTACTGAGTTGATTTGAATATAAACCTAAGTAGTCTAATATTTAAAAATTAAATTATATTTATAAAATATATAATTCTAATAAAAAAATGTAATTGTTAATAAATAAACACTTATTTTATTCAGTTTGTTTATATTTAACTTTTTATTTGTTAATTAAAGATTTAAGTGGTTTAAATCTTAAATATGTTGTTACTGTAAATATTATTTAAATAGTGTTATGTAAACTTATTTTTAATTATAATTGTGAATAATTTATTTAACAGAGTGATCTTAGCTTTCAACCATTGGAAACTGAATGTCATCGAGATTACAAAAAAAAAGAATTAGTTGATATAAGTTGTCAAGTATGTGCTCTTAAACAGTAATTTATTATCATGAAATTTATAGTTATAATTATTAATACATTTTAAGATAAATGGACTGAGTGGACATACTGGTAATCAGTCATGTGGTGATGCTACAGAACAAGAGTCTAATCTTGAAACTGTAAGTATTTGATTATAATTTAATAGTTACTGGTACATATTATTTTATTTTATACTGACTGAAAATTATCTTTAACATTTGTTTAATTTTTTTTTTTGTGTTATTATTAATAGGATGATGAAACTGAATATTGGGAATATGATAAAATAACAGTTGAACGTCGTTCTGGGGGTCTTGGTTTTAGTATTGCTGGGGGTGTGGATTCAGAATCTTTAGTTCTTGTAACTAGAGTGAGTCCAGATATTGGCGCAAGCGGTCTTCGTGCTAACGATATTATTTTAAAAGTGAATGATCAATCATTAGAACATGTTCCACATAGTTTTGCTGTATCTGCTCTTAAGAATGCTGGAGATATTGTTACCTTAGTATGTTTTGATTTCATATTTTTTTACTTAAAACTTTTTTTTTTTTTTTAATTATCATTATCTTTATTCTGTTAGCATGTGAAGAGGCGCAAGAAGGATGCATTTGTTGAACCTGAAAAATCTTATACAGTTACTGAGATTGAATTGGAAAAAGAAGATGGAGGCTTAGGTTTCACAATTGCTGGTGGTGTTGGTAATGTTCATTTGCCAGGAGATAATGGAGTTTATGTTACAAAAATTTTAGAAGGGGGTGCAGCTCACAAAGATGGTCGCATGGAAGTTGGTGATAAATTAATAGCTGTTAAAAATACACTGGTAAGTATTATTATTACTACTCAAAACTATAATAATTGATGAACAATTTATGTCTGTTATAGAATGGAAATGTAGATTTAGAAAATGTTACTCATGAAGAAGCAGTTGCTGCACTTAAAGAAACTGGTGAAACAGTAGTACTTGTTATAGGTAGGTTAGATTATTTGTATTTTATTTTATAATTTTATAATATGCAATCGTATATTTTATTTTCAGTAAAAGAATCTCTCAGCATGCGTTATATAAAGCCAAAAATTCCAATTAAATCAAGTGTTTCATCAAAATCAAGCAGTGAAAATATATCATTATTGTATGTAAATTACTTGTTTTAGAATTTTTTTTCTAGTATAACAATTTTTATGAAAATTATATATAATTTTGTTAGGCGTGAAAAAGTAGCAACTATTCGTAGGTCTGAAGAAGGATTAGGATTTAACATCGTTGGAGGAGAGGATAAAGAAGGTATTTTCATTTCTTACATTGCTCCTGGTAGTCCAGCAGATCAAAATGGCATTTTAGAAGCGGGTGATCGTATTTTAAGTGTGAATGCTATTGACATGTTAAATGCTAATCATGATGATGCGGCAATTGCTTTAAAAGTATGTGATTTTTAGCCAAAGTTGTAATTATTATATGGTAAATTTGTTATTATTACTCTAGGGGGATGGACCAATTGTCACAATTGTAGCTCAACAAAGACCAGAAGAATATCATAAACTTCAAATTAAATTAGCTGAGTTAAAAGAACAAATGATGAAAAAAGCTATTATATCCTCAAGTACTTTACCTAGACCTTCTCAAAAACTACAACTGTTTGTCAGGTATTTTTTTAATATTTTTTATATAACATTGACAATATGAATTATGAATAAAATTATAATTTTTCAATTCAATTTTATATCATAACTATATTTTTGAATAAAGTTTTTGTGAGTAGACCTCATGTTTCTTATAAAAAACTTTGTATTATACCAATTTTGGTAATTAACTAACTAAATCTAAAAGATATCCCTTAATAAGATCCCTTAAAAGATATCTTTAAAATATATTTTGTATTATATTTAAATTTTTTTGTTTATTTTCAATGAATTAACTATAATAATTATTACTGTATATTTCCCAGTACTAGTTGCTATAACACAATAAATTTATACAAAATCAATTTTAGTTTCGTAAATTTTGTTGCAACCAATGTTTTCCTGAAAATTTTTTAAAAATGTATATTTATACTTAAAAAATATTAATTTTTCATTTATTAAAATATAATGAAAAATGTATAGGGCTTTATTTGATTATGATCCAAATCGTGATGATGGCCTTCCAAGTCGTGGTATATCATTTACATATGGTAGTATTCTACACATCCTTAATGCCAATGATGATGAATGGTGGCAAGCTAAGAAATTAGTTCCAGCTGGTGAAGAAGATCGTATTGGTATTGTGCCCTCAAAAAAGCGATGGGAACGAAAACAAAAGTCAAGAGATCGTACAGTTAAATTCCAAGGGCATGTTCCAGTTCTTATTGATAAAGTAATTTTTTTGTGGTACTGGTCTAGTTAACCATTGCCTTCCTGGCGGGGGTCAACTAGACGAGTACCTTTTTTGTTTTTTGTTTCAATAAAATAATTAAATAATAAAAATAAATTTAGACTTCTACTTTGGAAAAGAAAAAGAAAAATTTTGCCTTAAGTCGTATGTTTCCATTTATGCGCAGTAAAGCAGATAGATTAGAATGTACTGGTACAGATCAAGATCGTAAGTATTTTTTATATAATTTTAATATCTTATTCTAATCTGGTTTAAGATGATTCCCCATTGAATCTGGTTAAATTATTCTTCTCTTCCTTTTTTACATAATGTACGGTAAACATTGGGTTTACAGATTATATGCTTTGTTACACTCATGAAGATCCAACATCAGAAGGTATTAATTTAAGCAGCATTAGCATAATTGAACTACTTGTTGGTAAGAGATATTTCATTAGGTATATACATCCTTTCTTCCCCTTATTTTTTAACCATATTTCTTAAAAACAAATTTTTTCTCATTTAATAGCATGAAACTTTATAATTTTCATCATAAAATGCTTTTTATTTTAACTAATAGCATCCGTTTGTTTGCATGATAACATGGAGTTAGCATGCATTCGATAATTTACCTTTATATAAATTGTTATCCCTAATTAATCCATTTTAGAAACCTTTTATTTATCATTACCCATTTTAATTCTCCTTTCTATAATATGTAAATAATTTTTATAATTATATAGTTAATGTTTTATTCCCATCAATAATAAAATCATACATACAATAATTTATTAACAATTTTTATCAATTATTCAAATTAAAAATAAAAATAAATTGCTACTTAAATTATCTTATGCTGCACACTTAAGTTTAAAATACTTTTAAATATCAGTGTGTTTTTAAATATATTTTATTTTTCCAAGTATTATATCCAAGGTAAAAGTAATTTGTGCGTTTATATAAATGTATTATAAATGTATTTTATTTATACTTATTATTTATAATATAATTTTTTTTTTATTGCGTAATATTCATTCACTTTTAAAAAAAAAAAATGTATTTCATCAGTGTAACTTTTTTGTACAAATATGTATTATTTTTTGAGCGTATGAATAGTTGTATACTGTATAAGGTACTAATTATTAAAAATTGTTAGTGCTTTTAAACAATATTTATTTAGAAATTAAAATTTTTGTATATTTTTAGAAGAACCAACTTTGCCGTATGAATCTGTAATAAAGAAAACAATTAATTATAGTCGCCCTGTGATTATAGTTGGAATTTATAAAGACAAAATAAATGATCATCTAATATCAGAGTATCCAGAAGAATTTGGATCTTGTGTACCTCGTAATGCTTATAATATATTTATACAATCTTATTAATTATGAACATTATCAAATTGTTGGTATTTTTTAGACACTTCAAGAGAAATTCGTCATGGCGAAGTTGATGGTGTCCATTATCATTTTATAAAATCACGTGAGCAAATGGAACGTGATATTAAAGACCATTTATTTATAGAAGCTGGTCAGTTTAATGAAAATTTATATGGAACTTCTTTAGCTTCAGTTAAAGAAGTTGCTGAACAAGTAAGATAAAATTATTTTATATTTTTTTAATTGTGCTTTTTATTTTCATTTATCCATTTTATCATGTGTTACTTAAATAAAAATTTTACTTTATTTAGAACAAACATTGCATCCTTGATGTGAGTTCCAATGCAATTAAACGTTTACAAGCTGCTAACTTCTACCCTATTACTATATTTATTAAGGCATCTTCTCTGGACTTTATAATGTAAGCAATATAATGTTTATTTATTAATTTAAAACTAAATAATATTAAATGTTATTTAGGAATATTAGCGATAAGATGACTGAAGATCGCGCAAAGAAAATTTATGATCAAGAAATGAAAGTAGAACAAGATTATAGTGAATATTTAACAGGTGATAGATTTAAATAATTGTTTAATGTGTTTTTCCTTTAATAAAATAATATTATATATTTTTAGCTATTGTAAAAGGAGATTCATTTGAAGACATTTTTGAAAAAGTAAAGAATGTTATTGATGAACATGGAGGTCCAGATATTTGGTTACCAAATAAAGATCATGTTATTTGAAATAAATATTCTAAATAGTAGTATATATTGTAATTTAAAATAATACTAAATACTTCTTACTTAAGCTTATGAAGGAATACAATATCAAAATTCAATAATTTGTTTTACACAATTTCACAGAAATTACAGGTAATTTACAGTAATAACCCATTATTAAAAAAAAAACTCTTATTACTTACTATCACATAGTTTATTCTTAATAAATGTTGATTTATTGAACTTATGCAGAATTAATATTTTCATACAAATAATAACATTCTTTGTTAGTGTATGTAGTATTAAGTTATTATTTAAGTAATTTTTTTTTTAATAAATAAAAAAAATTTAATTTCCACTTTTTAAAAGTTCTAGTTTAACGAAAACCTTTTACACATAATAATAATTATTGTTGTAGAAAAATGATTTATTGTGTTTTTATATGAATCTATTTTTCAACCCTTTGAAAACCAAATGCAAGCCTAATTTATTTGCCAATAATTTGTTACGGTGGTTGTTTATTATTTATTTGTTTAATATGGTTGTCAAAAAGATTAAGTATTAATTAAATGTATTCATTAACAACATAATACTTAAATTACTATTAATTTTTCTAATAATGCGAAAAAATAAATTCATTTTTTTTTTTTTAAAAAAATCTTCTTTATAAATGTTATTAATTGAAAATTTTTAACTTTTATTAATTTACGTACCATTTATAATATTATAAATATGCTAATTTTATCTAGTCCTGAAGCGACCACTGTATGTAATTGTAATTAAATATTAATTATGTTAAATTTAACAAATTTATTTTGAAAGTAAATCTATAACTAATCTACAATTAATCATATATACCACTGTAAAATAAGTGTTCTTAAAGTGTAACAATTGCTTCCCAGGGCCTTTAGCATTATATTATCATAATAATTAATAATTATTATTACATTCAGTGGCGCCGAAGTTTTTAAAATGTGGTTGGGCAATTTCAAAACTTTGCGGCCTCAATATCTTAAATATTTTCATAACACTATACATTTACTTATAACACAATTATGATGTGAGTATAATGTGGCCTACTAGCCACATTTTGATGTACCAGCCACATTTTGAACTACCAGCCATATTTTTCAAAAAAGAGGTCGGGCCATGGCCCGACCTTAACATGGACTTCAGCGCCACTGATTACATTCTAAAATATAACAATATAAAGACTTAGTAAATACATTTTTTTTTTTTTTTTTTTGATACTTAAGTTTGTAAATGAGTATTTAATATATTGAGCTCATAATGTTTATTTTACAAATCAACAATATTTTCTTTTGCTTTTGTGAAATTAATATTTTATTTTGATTATCATTTAATTAAATATTGATAACATATAGACTTAATATTAATTAATTTTAATAGTATTGTAGTTATAATGATGTAATTTTTCATACCTACTATAAGCTGTAGTGTTGAAGGGATTAATAGCAAGTTAAATTATTTTGATATAACACTAAATTTGTGAGTATTCCTAATATAATTTAATATTAGAAGTCTATTATAATGTATGATTGTTTACTTTTTAATAGTTAAGTATATCTAATATTAATGATATTTATCTAGACTATCTATCCAGCTTTTTGCTTTATTAACTATTCTAGTCATTGTTGAAGTAATATATATTTAAATTTGTTATAATGTAATAAAAATAGTGGTATATTGTAAAAGTTTATATCTGTAATATTTTAGAATATTTATTATCTTTTAACTCATAATTTTTTTATTATATTGTTTTTGTAAACATTAAAATATAACTTCAAGAATAACAGAAAACAATTGTTTTATTTTTTTATTTTTTTATATTAATTGATAATAGTTGTAATTGTTAAAAAGGTATAAATATTTTTTGTAAATTGAATATTGGTTTCAGATGAATTACTTTATAATTCTTTTTTAGATCAATTTTATCAGCTTCATGTTATTTAATAAAATACATGGACCACCAATATAACAACCAATTGTTAGGACTACTTAGTTATAATTAAAAAATGAAACTAATAGGATATAGAAGTGTAGGGATTGAAGAGTTAGTTTAAAATAAGTTGTCATAAGAGTTGGATATCCTTGTTAGAATTGTTACTTTTTTTTTTTTAAATGAGTTTTTATTAGGTTTTTTATTAGGTAATTTTTTATTAGGTTACATATTTTTAAACATTATCAATAATACTCAGAATATCAATAGAAATTATCATGTTATGGCAATTAAAGTAATAAAAATAATAATAAATATTTAATTATGAAAAAAAAGAATACAAAAATGAAAGAAAAAGGTGTAGAGAGTATAATTTAAGTAGATGGTGAATAAATTAATTTAAACTAAATAAGATAAAAGAAATGCAAATAATGCTATGTATAAATCTAAATCATAAATGTAGGTTAACAATATTTTTTCATCATTAAAGTCTAACAATCAATGTAATTTTTTTTTAAATTTTAAATAAAAGATATACGGTGTCAGTAAATATTTTATTAAATAGCTCAATGCTATTATTTAAATTTGTTTTCTTTGGCCAGTTAACTGAATAGTTGTAAATATTATTTTAATTAAAGGTCTCTACTTATTATTTCATATATTTCTTCCCATGAATCAGCTTCAATGTCATAGCAGTGTTATTTGCATTACATATAATTTAACTTTTAAGGGAAAATGAGTGAATCTTCAATTTTAGTGAGCCATTTTCTGTTCTCTGATTATTAGACTATAAATAACAAACCAAAATTATACACAGTTTCATTGAAAGAGGAAATAAAAATTAAATTTTGGATTGTTTGTATTTGACCTTCAAGCATCATTTGAGATTTCTTAAAAGCAAGAAATACTAAGATATACAACTGCTCTTCAAATAACACAGTGATTGTCCTTTACACTTTGTATTCCTTATAAATGTGAAAGTAGTGGATAGGCCTTTTTCAATAACAAAAACAGATCTCTCAGCCTTAAAAATTAAACGAAGGCATTAGAAAAATAGCAAATTCAAGCTCATTAACATTCTTAATTAAACTTAGCATTATTTTTTTAGTTAAAAATTTTATAATTATTTATGTCTGACCATTGAAATTTTAATTTAGGGAATTTTGAGTGTTCAGCTTCAATAAATTATATTATATTTTTGATTTATTCAGCAGGTTGAAATGTAATGATTCTTACAAATTACTTAAGTAATATCGTTTTTAATAATTTAGGTTCCTAAAAATTTAAATTAGTTGTATTATTTTTTTTTTGTTCTAGAATACGAGAATAAGACTGATGTCGTATATAAACCAGTTTATCATAATTAAATATAATTAAATTTATATTATTACAATTTTTTTGTATAATACAAATATAATGCTACAATGAGAAGAAAAATGTTTTAAGCAAATATGAAACACTCAAATATAATTTAAAATATTTCTAATTTGATGACAAAACCAAGCACTTACATATTAAGTTAAAATAATAAAGCTATTTAAAATAATAACTTAGTTTAAAGTTGCTACTTAAAATTATTTTATCAATAAAAAAAAAAAAAATTGGGGGTTCAATGTTTTGACTCCCCTGGGAGAAAATAATGTTCATTAGTCATAAATGACTTGTTATGATGATACAGATACAGAAACATTTATTTATTAGTAATTTGCCAAATATTTCTTGTATCATTTGCGGAATATCGAAAATAAATTTCAATATTTGGCATACTATCATTTTGTAAAGATAAAGCGGCGAGACTGCTTGTAATATTTTCGTCATGCATCAATTAATTTTCCTTGCAATGTGAAGGTGGTACCACAATTTTCCTCTGTCTATAGTAGTTGTAATAATAGGTGTCTGTCATATCATCGCTTGATGAATCTTCACTTTAAATTAAAAATAATAAAACTTAACTACAACACAGTTGGAAGCTAATACTTGGCTAGAGGAAGACTGAAAAGATTTCGTCGATTCGCAATTGAGTCAAGAGAGTTCAGTGTGTGGGTTGCTTATTGGTATGCTACGAAAAAGCAACTCAAACTGACGATACTCAAATATACGTTGCGTCGCATAGGAGTTGCCTTGTATGAAGAGGGCCTTAATCCAAAACATAGGTATATGCATTTTCATATAAATCCGTTACTACTATTCATACCTCGTTGGACGTTGTTTGCGCCTGGTGAAATCGGGAGTGACGATCAGACGAAATGTGTGGAGACAAGTTAACAACAAAGTAACCCGGTGTTTGTTATCAGTACGATTTATTATCAATTGTTAGTTTTCCGTAGCGGTAATACAATTCTGTAGCTGTTCTGTTCAATCATTCCACTCATTCAATCGTTATAAACTATTAATAGTATTCTTGCACTACTCGAAGTTGTCACTGATCATCCAAATTATTTCGGTTTTCACCGCATTTAGTTCATTGTCGTTTTCTCGAAACCGCGGCCACTATGTCGTCTCGTCCGAACAAATTTAATTCATCGTACGTCAAGAAGTTTAACTTCAAAGACAATCGTTTCAAGCTTCAGCCGGACCGAAAAGGATTTTTATGCATGTGCAGTTTCGGAGAAAAAGACTGTCAAAAAGAAGCGATTAATTTGTTAAGGGAATACAGCGAAGAGAAAGACGTAAGTTTTGTCCACTCACGTGTTTCTCTTTAAAAATAATGCACTGGTAATAGAAATTACACTTAATTAACAGTAGGCAGTAGCCAGGGTCTGTCCAACGCGGTAGCAAAATTTTTAAGTTTAGGAGCGGCAAATTTCGTATGAACTAAATCGATTTATTCGATTTATACCTCCATTGGAAATGTTACAGTTTTTTTTTTTTTATAATAATGATTTTGTATCAAACGTAGCTGTACACACTCCAAATTGTTTTAACAATCAATGACCATCGGTCACATCAGGCGAACGAAGCTTTTCCAAATTAAAAATAAACAACTATTTAAGGTCTTCCATGAATCAGGAAAAGTGAATTAATCTTGCTACAATTTCTATTGAAAAAAAATATGTAAATTCTTTATTCAATAATGTACTGTCTGATTTTGTATTTAAAAAGGCTTGCAAAATAAATTTCGTTTAATTTGTTTTTCGTTGTATAGGTAATTAAATACTTATTGTTAATGTATGGCAAGAATATCGAATGAATTAACGTCGGTTATAAATATGACTTACTGATTCAGAACATTCATTTTAATTTTATCTTTTTTATATTTTGTAAAGAAAACTGAGGTTGATCTAAAAAATTTTTTTTTTAATGAAAACACGAGTTTATTGTTAAAAATTACTCTATTCTACTACAGTATACATATGGTACTATTGTATTATATATCTTATTATGTCTAGTCCATAGGTTCCCAAACTTTTTATTGTACGACCCATTTTGGGAATTTTTTAAAATTTAGTGACCTACAATATAAATTTTAATATAAAAATATAGCATGACCCACCAAAAATATAATTGTGACCCACAGTTTGGGAACCTTTATTTCAGCCTAGGTTAGAGAATCTAGTATATATGAAACTATATTATTATAGGTACTTAAAGGTTTAATGGTTTTAGGTAACATCTTAGCTCTTTATCATGGTAGTTCTGTGGGCATACCATAGAGTAATACTCTATGGGGCATACTTAGTTATTATTATCACTACCTACTCACAATTTGA
This sequence comes from Sipha maydis, assembly GCA_034509805.1. Classification (NCBI taxonomy): domain Eukaryota; kingdom Metazoa; phylum Arthropoda; class Insecta; order Hemiptera; family Aphididae; genus Sipha; species Sipha maydis. The sequence goes on along the minus strand of JASXSY010000645.1, from coordinate 132,832 downwards.
TAACAATTGATCAATTTCAAAATATTGTCAACAATAAATCGTTGTTTTCTTATCAAAATAATACTTGTTAGCTTTAATTTTAAAAACTTTAATACTTAATAATCCTATGTATATTTTTCTTATTATGCAATACTTCTTTATTAGTTTTCAGTTTGTAATTAATTAAACTTTAGAAATATATTTAGTATTTTTCAAAATCACAATATGTCTACAAAATCTGTGTTTGTCACTGTTGGTACAACTAAATTTGATGAACTTATCGCTTCTGTTGCTGAAGATTGTGTTCTTGAAGCTCTTAAATGCAAAGGTTATACATCAATGACAGTTCAAATGGGAAATGGTACATTCATTCTCAAGCCTTCTAATATTATGAAAATCTCAAGTTATAAATTTAAATCAGATATTGGACCCGATATGAGAAATAGCGACTTAGTAATAAGTCATGGAGGAGCTGGTTCCATAATGCAAGCATTAGACTATGGAAAACCATTGTTAGTAGTAGTTAATGAAAAATTAATGAATAATCACCAATATGAATTGGCTGAAAAGTTATATAAAGAAAAATATTTATATTATACTACTTGTAAGAACTTGTGTGATTTTGTGAAAAATTCTGATTTTAGCCTATTGAATTCTGTAAAAATTGATAATTCACATAAAATATGTAAGCAAATTGAATATTTTTTTAATGTATAATGTATATTAAATGTACATGTTTACTTTATATTTTTAATCTGTTTCTGTGCTTTCAATTAAATATCTTATATTCTATCAAAATTGTTAATTTACCTTTTCTTTTAGTTTAATATAGTTATTATAATTTTTATTTACCATATTGTTTAGTTAATAGTTTTATTAAGAGTTACCATGTTCGACAAAAATGGGACATTTTTTTTCCTTATTGACTTTTTGTTTATAAAATTATTACAACTTGTATTTTAATATTTTAAGCTTACTTAACCAACATTCTTTGAGTGATATGTTGTGCTATTCTTCACATTATTTTTTGAAACAGTTATAAAATATTTTGTATTCAAAAAAAATGTTTTTGTCAATACAAAATTAAATTACATGATTTTGACAGTCAATTATATAACTTTTGATTTTATAATAGTATTATTGTTATTTTTTAACTTAGAGTTTAATAAAATACAAACTTAAGTACATTATTAAAGTCTCATTTAACGTTAATTAATTGTCCCAAATCACGTTATCAGGATATTCGGATGCCTTATTTAAAATTGGTACTGTTCCCACAAAACTGGGATATATGACAACCCTAGTTTAACTAAAACTTACTTCTGTAGAAATTTTTAATACCATTGAATTATATCATCATATATTTTACCAGGGATTGATTTGAAGTTTGTTTTAGATGAAGGTATAAAGGAATATTCATAAGTACAATAATAACATAACCACAATTTGAAAAATGTATAAGCCCAATGGAGGGAGACCACCATGTATTTTACTGATTTAATAATCATATATTTCAATAGAAGAGTAGTGTTTAATTATTAATTAATAAAATAATGTTACACAACTTATGAAATGTTAACTTAGTTGCTTACTACTAAAAATATGGAAATTTAATTTTAACTTTTTGTTTCATTTTGTTGAGAGGGTGTGTTGGTTTACATTTGTTTTATCATCAAATGGATTTTTGTCTTATTTTGATAATTTACCATTTTTGTTTTTCTTGGTAAATTGCTTAGACTTTATGTGTATTTACTCGTAATGGAAATATTAAGTATTAGTTTAGTGTAAATGTTGAGATACATTTAAGGGCTTAAATACTTACCAATTAGTGCATGTTTATATTCTGATGGTTGTAGAAAGGTGTAGTGTGAGTCAAGAGAAATCTTCTGGTTTTATAAATTAGGTAACATTAGGGTTAAATATTTTAAGTATATAGTTTGAAACCGTTTTAATTAATTATCCTTCCTAATTTAGAATCCATTAGAAGATAACACTGGTACTGTAGAAGAATCTGCAGATATAATGGATTCTATAGATAATGAATTACAAAATCTGTCCAATAAAGATAATTCAGACTGGAAAAAGTTCACTCCATTGGCCACTGGCGTTGGAAACTGTTTGTTTATTGGTACCACTGTAAGTAATAAAAACTATAAATGTATAAAAAAAAAAAGGTATTTAAACAATTTTAAAAATCCAATATTAGATTGAAGATCCATGTGAACTTATTTACAAGATATTTGAGGATATAGAAAAGACTAAAGTACAGAAGACAAAGTTCCTTTTGCGTATGATTCCAATTTCTATTACTTGCAAAGTAAAATAAAATTTTAGCATTTATCTTAGTTTTAAAACTGTTTTTGATGACAACATATTGACTTTTCCTCATAGGCCAATATCCAATCCATTACAACAGCTTTTACAGATTTATTTGCTAAACATTTTTCTTCTGAACCAACAACATTTGCAATTATATTCAAGTAAAAAACTTATACATATATTTTAATAATCATAAGAAAACCTTAAAATATATTTTATATGGAAATTTACGGTGTATATTATAGCCACAGATATAATAATTCAGTAAAACGTGATCAAATAATTAAAGAATTGGCCAATCAAGTGGTTGGTTTAGGAGAGCATTCTGTGGATCTATCTGGTGGAGCTAAAAAAACTATTATTGTTGAAGTGGTAAAATCAGTATGCTGTTTGTCTGTTGTTGAGAATTATGGGCGCTTTTACAAATTCAATCTGCTCTCTGTCTGTGGTCAACCTGAAAAAAGAACAGCAGAAGGTGAAAATGATAATAATAAAATAATTTTTACTTAATCATTAAAAAATAAAAAATAAAATAACAATAATTATACTGAGATAATATAAAAAAAATAACATATAGCAAAATAGTTAACTATTATGAAAAAAACTGAAGATGGTTGCATTTGAAATTTGTTTTATTTTTAAGGTGATTCTGAAAGAAGTGGTTCCTCACCAAAAATTAAAAAACAAGATGAACAAGTAAAACCTGAAGAAACAGAAGAACATAATGAATCTACTGGAAAACTAAAAGAAATACCTAATAATTAAATTATTATATATATATTTTTTTATTTATCGTAAGCTATAAAAAAAATATATATGTATATATTTTAAATTTTGTCAATTGAAGTTATAAAAATATGAAGTCTAATAATAATAAATTAAATATTATATAATAATACAAAAAAAAAAAAAATATCATAAATACATAGTTATTTCATTTAATTCAAAAATAAAAACAAAAAAGTATGCTGATAAATAATTATAAGAAAATGTATTTACTTTATTTAGTATAACACCAAACAAATGTATTTTATAATAATGTCAAGGTTAAATATTCATTAAAGTTCCTGAATTAAAAATATTACAACATTATTAAACTTATTAAACTAGAAAATAAGAATTTAAGAACTACTATGGATTAGTTATCAATTTTTATTGTAAATTTTGAATTTATTATAGTCAGTGGTAAAATAATATTAAATCCCAAATAGTATCTAAGTTTTACTAGGCGACAAAAAGGTAATATATTTTCTCAGTAGTTCTCAAAGTTTTTTTAATATGAAAGAAAAATTGAAAATTGATTCAAAACTTCATACAGATATGTATTGCTATTATTTATAATTCTCACAATAAAATGTCATTATTTTTTTATGAATTGAAAATGTAATACAAAGCTAATAAAAAGTATTGAAAAATCATTTATATTTTGTTTAATTTTATTCATAATTTTGAAAATTTTACTATGAATTAATTAGCATATTTATAAATATTAACTGAATTTTTGTTTGTTTTTTAAATTGAAATGTATAACAATTTGCGGACAGATTGTGCCAAAAAAACTTCTCTAGTGATCTACTTTATTTATATTAGTTACTATTAAAATAAGGATTAAATTAATATTCTAACCTATACATGTATATAAAAGTTAATTACTTACTTTACTTTGAACTGGTAAGAATAATTTAAATTCAGCAGGTAATTCATCTTCAGAGTATAATCTATCACTAAAATAAACTCTTCTGACTCTACAATTGGCATGTAACTGGACCCTCAGTGTTTCTACATAACCAGTACCATATGCACGTCTAGTAAAATCTGCAAGATTAAATTGAATCTGGTTCCAACCTTCATCAAGCCGCATTGGCATTGTACAAATGAACGGTTTTACTCTAGTCGTTGATTGGTAATTACTAGCTCGAAACCTGCGTCTAATATTTTTATCATCAAGGATCTATAGGAATGAAATATATACAATTTTTTTGATATAAGAAATAATAATTTAAAATAATATTTACTCACCTGTACTTCAAATGTAAAATATTTTTTCATGTTCTTCACAATCATAATCAAATAAGGCAATTTTATACCCAGAGTTTTTGTTTTTTCAGCCGGACAAGTTATGTATGTCGTACTAATGTTAGTACCTACAATGTCCAATACTAATGACTGGATATCATTGTCTGTAATGCGCTTGATGTGTCCATTTCTAACAGTCTTATCCCAGAGCTGCAAGGGTTTGCTGCCAATACTGTAAAGTATGGACAAAAACCCGCTTTGAAAAGTATTTTTGAACATTTTTCAGATCGAATGACAAAACACGATTATTTCATCAGGGGAATGAATGGTAAGAATGAAAAATAGTTGGATCAATGTTAAGGCAAGCTGAACATAACTGTTGCTAAGGTAACATCTCGTAAAAGAAAGTAAAACATGAAGTTCTTGTAACGAAATAGTCAGAACACTTGTCAAACAAATCCGTCAAGACTCTCATTCGCCAAACAAACTACAACATTTAAACCGGCTTGATCGTTAACAAAATTGTTTTGAAACTAATGCAATATCACAGATCGTGTTTGTTGTTATTCAATTTTCGTTTCCGGCTCGTCACTACTATCTGCAATATTTTAAGTCGCATTTTTCGAGGTTATAATATAGTTATATGCTACCATAACCACGGTCGACCGTTAATCTTACCAGTATTTTTTCCTCTTATCTCCGAGTATCGTAACGAGCGAACGCCTACGCGGTCTGCAATACATACTGTGCACACAGACGTATACAGCTGTTGAGGTTAGTCGTTCCGTTGCCGTCGATTGTAACTGTTCTGCCGTTAATTCGCTTGGACGTTCCCCCCGAAGACAATAGCGCATTTGCTGTCTTTCGTAAACAACACGATTTTTGTACGCCGCCGCAGGTAAGTCGATTTTGTCTCCATTTATCCGTAACACCGAGTTCCACATAATATACGTGTAATACAAGACGCACACGGGATTCGCCCGGCGGTCCGTTTTCTCAGTGACTAATCTAGGGCAGTGTGCTACTTAACCACGGCTGGCCCGTGATATACGCTCACGACGTAGAATTTTCGATGAACGACGTAAACAAACGGATCTGTCGATTTATTTATCCACTTGCTTTGATTTTTTTGTTTTTAATTTTTATCTAGCTTTGTTTTGTTCCGTAGCGTACCCCTTGTACTCAGGATTTGTTGTGACGTCCAGACTAGTGCGTCGTTCGCTGTATCTTAGTGTGAATACTGTTTGTATTCACGTTAAACACCCAAGATGATATGGTTTGTGATTCTGCCAGCTATACTGGCTGCTAGTACTTGCGGTTCGGTTTTCAATGAGTTTATTGATTTCGAAGAGATTACAGATATTTTTGGTTTATCAAACTGTGTTGAAGGTAAATTTCTGTAACTGTTTTTCTTTATGTCTACTGAGTAATATGGGATTGAAAACAAAACCGTTGGCGTGTGGTTTTTTTTTCTATGATCATGGTGCCTGAATACTGTTTGTGTATACTTGTGTAGTCTGCTGGGTAACTGTTTATTTTTTAAATGGACCTCATTTCAGATTGTTGATTTAGTAGTATACTTTGTCTTGGTTTCTTCTATTTGAATTTTAATAAATGTTTGTGTTTTTATTGTTTTATGTTAACTCCATCTTATTTTCACTCTTTACTGAAAATCATATTAAATGTTCAACTTAAAAATCTCCATTGTATGAAATCAATAAAAATCTAATCTGAAATTGTGAAGTGGTTCAATTAAAAAAAATAAACCTATAAATCATGGTTTCAGTTGAGATGCTTGGAATATTTTGACTGCTATTTTATTTAATATTGGTATCATAAAACTTTTTCTTATTTTACTACCATTTACACAATGACTTAATTTTAGTACATGATTTGTTTTTCACGGTGTAACTTATAAACATATTCTTTATGTGGTAAATTTTCTATTTGGTTTTTACATTACATAAAGCAAACTCTTTGTTTTGTATAACTTATGAAATCTAAACCTTTCTAAGCTTTCTATAAATGTCACTAACTAGATATAATACTCCTCAAACATTTGTTGTTTGAAAGTATCAAAATAGCTTAATATATTTGAAACAAAATTATATGTTTCTTTAAGCATAATTTATACATTATTAAATGAAAAATCTTTATTCAATAATCTTAGTCAATGGTTCTACTAAATTTAAGGACCACTTTTGACTATTTTTTCAAATAAATTGCAAAAGTAGAATTTCTCATTTCTACTATTATATGGTATTTGTTAAATTTGGCCTATGATAATGTTTTAAGTTGTTATGTGTTAAAATTAAAAAAATTAAAATGTGTTGTTATGTGTTTTTTTTTTTTGTTAACACACAGTAGGTATACTATATAATATCACAATAATAGAGCACTTAGAATACTGTAGTATAATAAGCAATAACTAATTTAACCATTTATCAGTCCATTAATTTTTTTCTTTCTTTAGTTCTTTATGCACTAATCACCAAAGGGACTATTTTTCCATAATTTTATTCTATGTAATTTTTCCACACTACAATCTTATCCACTAAAACCTATGAAATCCTATTAATGTATAAAATATAATCTCGTTTCTCTATCAGTCTTGATAATTATCAAGGCTTTATTAAGTATTTATAATCCACATTATATCATCATTATTCTTTTAACTTGTTAATACTTATTCTGTTTAATACTTAAATAGTGTACCTTTATTGTTGAGCTATTATAGTTGTACACTGGGAGTTAAATAAAAATTTAAAAAAATAATAAAACTTCTTAATGAAAAATAAAGGGTCTTATTTATTTAGGATATTTATCTTAGTCATAGTTTTCTATTAATTTCATTTGTTATACAATTTACAGCTTTCTAGCATCAATTTGTTGTTAGTCTGTTCGCATGCGTTTCCATGATATTTATAATTTAACAGTGTTTGATATTTTTACACTTTTATTTCAACAAAATGGAGACAAAAACAAAGTTTTTAAAAAAATTATTGCCTATAAAATAGGAAGTTAATTGAAGATAGTATGATCTAATGAAAATGTATTTAATAACTATAACATTTTAATTGTATTTTCAAATTGTTATTATTTTATCAAATATTTAATAAATGTTATAGGTACTTAATTTAATATTGTATAATTATTAACAACTTATTTCTGAAAACTATATATGTTTAAATTTCATTTTTTCCTATTATTTAATATAATGTCCTATGTAAATTAATATTACTTACTAATAAAACCTTTAACCTGTCCTTGGTGACGCTATGAGCATTTCGCTCACATTGTTATTTTGGGACCATTAGCTTTAAATTATTTTGTTCATATTGATATTATTAATATGGTTGTACAAGTTACTAATGAAGATAATATCGTAAAAATTATCTAACTATTTAAATTAGATTAAATTTCTAATTAATCTATAAATAAACTTTCCCAGTTATTTTTGTTCAATGTTGTTCAAATTTTAACAGTACTGCAATAAAGTAATTATTATTTTCTGATAAATTAATCTTTTGCATATTTTCAATAATTGTTGATTAAAAAATATATACATTTTTTTCATGTTATATTATTAATATTTATTAATTCTTAAACATATTAGTATAATTAATACTATCAATAGAATCCACAGCTATTTTATAAACTATTTCAATTCTAATCGGCCCCCACGCAAATTATCTTAGTAGGGCCCAGTATTCATATGTATATTAAATAAAATAATGATTTAAAATCATTATATAGCATATACATGATGTTATTTTGCTGTTATAATAATGTAATCTATTAAATCACATACACAACTTCTTCATTTCAGTATTATTGATAATAGTTGTATAGTTTGTTTAAAATTCTTATTCCCATGTATATGTCATTATAGTATATGATTTTATTTGTGTTGTTTACAAAAGTAAACTAATTCTTACATCAATTTTTATAGTAGAAACTATTATAAATTATACAAATGAATATGAGTAATACTTATTTATTAAAATATAATAATATTCACTGTTATGATAAATACATGTAATTTATCAATATTATGACAATATCAGCAAATTACATGTGTAAGGATCGAGACTGTTTACATAAAACCTAGGCGTACATAATCAATGTATGGTCAACCTACAAGTAATCAGTTATTGTTTGGCTAACAAAACCTCTCATAAATTTGCAAATTTTGCAATATTATAATCTTACACATTATTTTAATGAAATATAGCACTTACAACTCATTGAGTTATTCATATTAAATTAATTGTTTGGACCAGTGGTTCTCAAATTGTGCACAGCAGAGCCCAAGGACTCTTTAAGTCTAAGGACTCCATCGGCACATCTGAATTAATTAAATTCAAATATTATTATATTTCTTAGTTATTGATGATAACACTGGTTCAATTACTTGAATTGTACATTTTTTTACTAAATACTCATTTAATTTAAAAATCAAACTGATTGATTAAATGTTGTTATTTCAACTTCAATACTTTGCTGATATTTTTACAAAATTAAATTATGGTAATTTATCAATACCTTGTAAAACAACAATTTTCTCAGGAAATTTCAAAATTCCAGCTTTTTTAAAAAAAATTAAATTTTGGACTATATGTTTTTCTCTACATAAATTTATAGTTTTTTCTTAAAGAAATATTTAAAATTTTTATATTTATAGTGAATTAGATGAAATAGTATTAGATACATACATTTTTTTTTTAAGAAACAAGAGCTCCTCGAACAAAAAAGTTTAACTACTGATGTAAACTAATGGTTCTAATCTATCGTCCATAAGTTATGCTTAAAGGTTCGTTAGTTGTGTTAATAAAATAATATATTTATAACCAAAAAAATTATTGATTACTGTTAAAAAAATAATCAAGATAAATTAATCTTTTTGGCCACTAAAATATTTAATCTTCTTGACTGACTTATTGGTGTTAACAAGTATTTTTTACCTATTGTTATTTGCAAAACTAATATCGTAACATGTTTAATACTGTTGCTGATTTAAAAGTGAAAATATTAAGCATAAAGCCAAACTTAAATGAGATTCTGAATGAAAAGAAATATTGGTACTGGTTTGTTATAGCCCTGCCACTCAGGTTTGTTTTCGTGTCGCCATTCATATAATAATAAATATATCAATACACAATAATGTAATAAAATGTTTATGGTTTCGTATTATGTATTTGTCATTTCTATAACATTTTTTTACTGAAGAAATTGAATTCCAGCATTCATATCAGGTACTTGTGTTAAAAAGTCCTTAAAATTAATTTTGAAAAACAAACAAATTACGAACAAATGCATACTGCGATGTTTGATCGATATACCAGTTTCTGATATTATTATATTATTGATTATTAAGTATCTTATAGTGATGGTACGTATTTTCCATTAAATTTTATAGAGTATCGGTAATCATTATTATCGAATTATTAGATTAATGTATGGCGGGGCAATAACAAACCTGAGTGGCAGGGCTATAATAAACCAGTACCGAAATATTATACTTGTATTTCAAAGTTTAAGTCGAAAGTTTAGGTCAAAGTTTAAAAATCACTACTATAACTAGTTTAAGTAACTTATAGTTAAATTTTAATAAGTTGAAAAAAGAGATACTTAAAGTATTAAATCAAACAAACTTTTTTATATTGTAATTTTAAGAAATATTGTTTACATAATACTACAAAAATGGTATATGACTAAAAGAAAACAAAAAATATATTTCTTCATAAGCATTTACAATAAAGAGTTCCCTGTATTCAATTTCAATTTAACTAGGGATCTATGATTTTATACTAAATGAGAACAACTGATGTAGACATACCTATCACTATTTAAGCATTTTTAAATCAACTGTAATTTTTAGATACTGTGCAATTTATTTTCGGTATATTTGTTTTATTTTACTAACTTACAAAATAATCTATTATTTATTAATGATCTTTAGAGTTCATTTTTTCATTAGCTTTGTTTTGAAGCATTTCATTAAGTTTATTGTTTAAATATTGTAAATTATTAATCAATCATTTTATTTTATTTAAATTTATATAAACCATTACTATTGGTACAATGCATATTCAATTGAAACAATAACAATTTATTATGAAATATCTTCTTTTTTTTTAAAAAAAAAACCATATATTATGCTAATATTACAGCTTAAGTGTTTGTACAAGTATAATTAATCATTTAATTTATTGTTGAAATAAATAAAATTGATACTTTATATCTTGCACCTCATTTTTTTTTTAAAAATTATTAATTATAATTATTCAAACTTAATTTATTAAGTACTGGTTTGTTATAGCCCTGCCACTCAGGTTTATTATCGCCCTGCCATCTATAAATCTAATAATCGGAGAATAATGATTACCAATACTTTTAAATAATTTGACGGAAAATGTGTACCATCACTATTAGGTACCTAATAATCAATAAAATAATAAACTGATATACCGATCAAATATCGCAGTATGTGTTTGTCCATCATTTGTTTGTTTTTCAAAATAAATTTAAAAATGTTGTTAACACAAGTGCTAATATTGTTGATATGCTATAATTCAATTTGTTTAGTCCAAAAATGTTATGAAAATGACAAATACATAATACTTAACCATATACATTTTTTAACATTATTGTTTATTGATGTATAACTTATTATATTAATGGCAAGACTATAGCAAACCAGTTACTTTTGTTTATTTATTAAATGTTACAATTTAGAAACCATTGTATTTACTTAATTTTTTTTTTTTTTATAAAAGGATTATTACTTAAAAAAATGTATATTGCATATTATAATTTATATCGCTTTAATGAGCATAAAAATATTTATTTATGATTATATAATATGTACTGCTCGAAAGACACATGTCCAATAATTAAATGTATCATGTTATAGGCTATCTGATGGCTGGTGCAATAGTTTTGAATTCTGATAGAAATTCATACTCTCAGTCAAATGTATCATTACAGAACGAATACTCTTCTAACAGTGCATCTGTTGACAAAGATAAAACTCCTATGTGCTTAGTAAATGAATTGGCACGATTTAATAAGGTATAAATTGTTTGCTCTTTAATCTGTCCACACAAACTAATTTATAATAAAAACATTTATATTAAATTATATTTATCCTAAATAGATAAAACATCAGTATAAATTAACTAATGAACAAGGACCGCCACACAAAAAGAAATTTACTGTTACCTTACAATTAGGAAATGAAGAATATAATGCAGATGCTATGAGCATAAAGAAAGCACAACATGCTGCAGCTGCTCTAGCATTAACAAAAACCAATTATAAACAACCTCAAACCAAAATGAAATTAAAAGCTTCTGGTCATTGTAGTAATATAAATTACACTGCTAATAGTATTTTGTATAAAATAATTACAACTTAACTTTTAAATTTAAATTTACAGATAATATTACTCCAACCGTTGAACTTAATGCTTTAGCAATGAAACGTGGTGAAGTAACAGTTTATACTGTTATAGAAACACCTCAATATTTGGCAACACCCCAAACCCCAAATACAATGTATAATGGTTTTAGACCAGAAATGTATTCTCATGCAAGAACTGCAGGACCCTATAATAACTTCAATAACATTGTGTAAAAATGAATTAATTAATAACTTAATATTTTATCTATATAAAATATTTTAAATTAAAACCTTTTTGTGTTCATTACAGTACTAGAGGTGGTCCACGATGTTTGCCATATGTTCCAAATTTTTATAACCCACGTTTTACAGTTTCTCAAGTAATTATTATAAATAAAATAATCATTAAATTTGTCTAAAAAATTTATATTTTTTTTTAGATTCCACCAACTAATAATTATATTAAACCTGAAGTAAAACCTATAGGAATTTATAAGGTTAAACTTAAAATTGGTAAACATGAATTTATTGGACAAGGTAATACTAATCAAGCTGCAAGACATGATGCAGCATTAAAAGCTTTAATGCAAATAAAAAATGAAGAAAAGAATGAAAATATTAAAGAAGTATTAAAATGTATGTTTCAATAGTAAATTAATTTATGTTTATTATTTAACCATGATTTTTTTTTTTATTTTAAAGCTGGTGATTCTAAATCAGTAATTTCACAAGTCTATGAAGTAGCTCTAAAAATGAAGTTACCTATCAAATTTGAAGTTTTGAAAGAAGAAGGACTGCCTCATATGAAAACATACATTACTAAATGCACTGTAGGTACATTCAATGCTACTGGTGAAGGCAATGGAAAAAAGGTATTATTATATTTAAATATTTACATTTTTTATAGAAAAAATCAAATATTTAGCTAAAAAATATATTTTCTAAATATTAGCTATAAAATGATATAAAATAATTTGTTGTACTTTAAACCAAATGTTTAATCTAAAGATTTAATTTAATATTATAGCTTTCAAAACGCCGTGCAGCAGAAACAATGCTACAAACTTTGAAAGAAGCAAATGAATCTCTTTTAGAAGATGACAATAGTTCTCCAACATTGCCATTGCCACCAAAGAACCGTTATAAAATGCCCAGAAGGAAAAATAAAAATCTTATCAAGGAAACAAAACCAAACTCTGAGAATATTGAACCAATTGATGGTTCTTATCGAACAGAGGATACTGATCCAGTTGCAAAACTTTTTAAAATACAGGCATCCAAAAAAGAAAAAGAACCTTTATATATTCTTAAAGAAGACATAATACACTCCAATCGAAAAAAAGAATTTATATTTGAAGTAACTAAGATTATACTTCAAAGATGTTTCTCGTAATTAATTATTAACTGTATTAAAATTATTTAAGGTTTCAGTTGGACAAAATTCAGCATTGGGTAAAGGACCAAATAAAAAAGATGCTAAACGCAATGCAGCTGAAAAACTTTTGATAGAAATGGGTTATGAAAGTGAACTTAAAAGACGTTCGATTAAAAAAAATGATTTACCTTTGGTAAATTCTATTGATATAACTTTAACTTATTGGAAATACAAATTAATAGTTTATATTCTAGGTGAGTCATGAGAACAAAGCAAATATTGATAGTCCACGGAAAAGTGGAAGGCAAATTGCTCCTGGTGTCTTACTTGTTTCACCTGAAACATCAATAGCCAATAAACCTAGTCAAGGAAATTATGGTGTTCCTTTGGTAACAGTTGCTAGTAACATGGCTAGTGACTTTTCAGTCAATAATTATCATCCAACTAAACAACTTGATTATTATTCACAATTGTTAGGCTTCAAAGTGCAGTATTCTGATTTCCCAAAGGTATGTTTTAATTTAAAATTGGCACCTTAAAACTATTTATTTTTTATTATATCTTATAATACTGTTATAATTTTAGGGGAATCACAAAGATTATCTAACATTGGTTTCATTATCCACAATGCCTCCTCAGATCTGTCAAGGATCTGGTTCTACTTCAGAACAGTCACGTAATGCTGTAAGTATTTTTTTATGTCACCAAAAAAATTTAAAAGTATTATATATCCCATGTACAAACTTTTTTCCTTAACATTACTCAAATACTATTATAAATTTCATTTAATTTTATTCAGGCTGCACTGAACGCCATCAGTTCTTTAGTAAATCTTAATATACCATCAAATCAAGAAACACAAGGTCCTGTAAATGGATTTTCTATTCAACAAAACCATTATAATAATAATCCTATTACTAGGTTAAGTTAATTGTTTACTTAAATACTTATATAAACTTTATTTGTTTAATTAACTGGTAAAAACGTAGTTTACTTTAAAATTTATTATATTTGTATAATAAAGGTATTGTAAAGGTATTGGTTTTAGTCGTTATTTTATATAAAACATTGAAAAATAATTTATTTATCTTATTCTTATTTAAAAAATATTTTGAATTTTTGAAACTACGTTTTGGCCACTTAAGTAAAGAAATTTATATACTTAGGCTTAGATTAATGAGATATAAGCTTCTTTTTTTTAAAAATATTCATTTAAATTAGTTATTACTTTTGATGCTTATATATACATTGTAATATTATATTTTTTTTTATCTTTGATTATCAGTTAAGACTTCCTTTTTTAATTTTCAGATTGTTTTAATTATAATTATTTTAAATTTTTGACTTGGATCATATTGATTTTCCTATGTGTTCTATTATACTAAAATAACTAGTAGTTGTATTGTTCCAAGCTTACATGGAAATATAATTAGAATAATGTTTACATTATAAAACAGGGGTATTTAAATTGTTAAAATTATGATTATTCCTTTTATTATTATTTATTTATTTATTTATTTATTTATTATTAAATAAGAGTAAATTTTCAGTTTGTATTACATTTTATTATTATTATTATTATTTTAATTAATATTCATCACTACTATTATATGCATATGAATTGTTTGCAATTTGATAGTTAATACTATCTATCCTCTTTTTATTTTTATATTTTTTGCTCTTAGTGAAGGCTCGTTCATTAAAACAGTAATAAAATTCAATTTGTTGTGTTTTTAATTAAAATTTGTTAAGTATTTAACCAGTACAACCTTAAAAACCTAAAAAAAGTAATCCTAAGAACTTGCAGATGTATATTGTATGTGCTAATATCAATGTGATCCAGTGTTGCGCATCTTAAATAAGTTGATGACTTGATTTTAATACAATTCTATATTAAAAATATTCACTTAAATTTGAAGCTTAAGTGATTCATGATTTGCTTGTATCATTTGACTAATACTTAGATAAGTCTATACAGAAAATATTTGTTGAAACTCTTAAAGTTGATGAATGAAGTATTTGCAAAATTAAGTTTAATATACATTTAATAATTATTTTATGTTACTATGAATTGTAACCAAATTTTTGTTTATAATCTTTATTATTATGTTTATAGTAATTAAAATATGTAGATAAAAATTACATTTACTTAAAAGTAAATTCTTAAAAATTAAATGTTATGAACATATATTTTAGAATAATTAAATCCCAATAGAAATGTGTAATAATTTTAATCTTATAACTAGAGCGTGGATCGATATGCATTAAAAATCAATCGAATATGCGCTAAAAAATCTTAAATATGCATAAATATATGCACTAAAATGTTAAAATATGCATGGAAAATAAAAAAATATGCATAAAAAAATTAATTTTGGAACATTTAATTAATACAGAATTTTATAAAAAAAAATTATGGAACAATACTAAAAATACTTTTCTTCATTTTTTTCACTTTCACTATTTTCAGGTAGCTTTAATGTAAAAAAAAATAAAAAAAAGGAATTAATTTATATCAAAAATGTCTCCTAAAATAAATGTGCTACTTAAATGTGGATTGCATTGTATGACAATATATTTATTATATTTATACGATATTTTGATATTAATCGAAACATTCTAAACTATAAAAATATAATTTTTTTTTTCTTATATTATAATTGAAAATAGTATAAATTTAAAAAATTTCCAAAAAAACAAAAAACAACGAAATTAAAATTTTAAAATAAGCCCTGAAAATAGAAAAATGACAAAATGTGCACTAACAAAGTTTCATTTTTAAAATTATTATGTCATATAACAAATGTACTCACTTAGCATACGATTCATTATACAATTCATTTATCATACGATCAACCAGAA
Organism: Sipha maydis; assembly: GCA_034509805.1. Lineage (NCBI taxonomy): Eukaryota > Metazoa > Arthropoda > Insecta > Hemiptera > Aphididae > Sipha > Sipha maydis. Next base: position 116,877 of record JASXSY010000645.1, on the reverse strand, counting down.
TAAATATGCAAATGCAAATCCTCGCTCTACTTATAACTAAAATATATTTTTTTGATTTACTTTATCAGTTTTTCAATTTTTTACAAATTATTATTCCCTATAGTTAATTATCTTAGTCCTTATAGATTGAACATATTACAGAATCATGTGTGCTGTGCGGGATATACGTTTAAAATAGTTTTAAAGTAGATAGACCCAAGATGATATTAGTATAATTTATTAGTTTATAAATCATGAGAGTTTTCTAAATAAAAAAACTAAAAAAAAAATAGCTGAATAGTTTTAAGTAACAACAATATGAAAAAGAACCAGATGGGCCTCGCTCTGCTGTACAGTTGGGGGTGGAGTGGACCTCGTTTATAGGATAGGTCATTATAATGGATTTGTTAAATTTGAATCAATGATAGGTATCATTGTATACGAAAAACGATTCTGAACGGAGATGATATGTTTGTCTAGAATATAATACAATGTTATTTATAAATATTGTAATAAGTATATTTTATTTTGAAACGAAAAATTTAGAAAAACCGAACATTTAAATTGTCTATAAATAAGTCAAAATATCTCAAAATACTTTGAAATCTTAACCATATATAGAAAACGTCAATATAAAGATTTGGTGAATATTTCAAGTTGTTGCGGTTTTTCATTTTTGAGTTAGAGCATTTTAAAAAAAACCGATATCATTTGTCAGTCTAGAACAGTGGTTCTCAACCTTTTTTAGTTCACGGCACACTATAATACACCACAAGTTTTAATGGCACACTCCCGTACTTGACAACCACAACAACTTCGACAAATTCGCCGAAGGCAATAGTTATCGCCTCGTGCCTATACATGTATCCGGTATCGTCTTATCTACACAATTAGCACACAATTGGTCAATTAATAATTTCAATTTATTTCCGAAAAACTACTTTTAAAAATAAATGTCACGAAATAAAACACTGTTTTCAATATTTAATAACATTTCTCGCGGCACACCTAGACAATCTCGCGGCACACCGGTTGAGAACCACTGGTCTAGAATATTATACATTATATTATATTTAACATGTAATTTTATGTCAATATTCGCTGTTCTAACGCTTATAAAAAAAATTGTGCATATGGATTTTAATAATTTTTCAATGACATTAAGAACTACTTCAGTGGAATCTTCTATTAAAGTTTAGATTAGCGTTCTCTATACACCATTAAATTTTCAAAGTATTTTGACTTTTATTAAGCTATTTATAGACAATTGAAATTTTCAATTTTTTTAAGTATTTTTTTTTTAAATAACGATAAAATTTTTTTGGCTGCCCAGAAAATCTTGAAAATTTAATACAAGGTTTCTTGTAAGTTGTTCCTTAACTGATAAAAAAAAATCTAAAATCGTAGGTCACAATTTTTTTTTATAAGTGCTCAAAGTTCCAATTTATACGAAATATGTAAAAATCACGATAATTTTAAAATGCTTTAACTCAAAAACAAAAAACCACAACAACTTGAAATTTTCACCAAATCTTTATATTGACGTTTTCTATACATGGTTAAGTTTTCAAAGTATTTTGACATATTTTAACTTATTTATAGACAATTTAAATTTTCGATTTTTCTAAATTTTTCGTTTTTAAACATCTATAAAATTTAATTGGCAGACCGAAAACTCTTGAAAATTTTATACAAGGTTTATAATAAGTTAAACTTATTGTAACTAAAAAATATCGGTGATCGGTTTACTCAAATTTTTTTATATACCCTTAAAGCTCAAATTTGTATAAAATGTGTAAAAATCACGATAATTTGCAAGATATTTTGTAGATAAAAATTCATAAAATTTTTTCTGTTCATACTTAAGGTTCAAAATTTTAACACTAGGTTATCTATAAGCAACTCTTCAAAAATCTTTAAAAAAATTTCTACCGGAATTAGAGGAAAAAATTTTATGACTGTTTGAAATTTAAATATTTACGAAATTGCATAAAATAGCGATTTATTCTCAAACGATTTTAAATGTTTGTTATAATTCAAAAAGTATAAGTCGCAGATTTTTGAAATTTCTACCAGCTGTTAAGATTGGTATTTCTTTGATGTAATATTTTTTTCAAAATATTATATTGATTTTTAAGCCACTTATAGGCATTTGAAATATTCGATTTTTTTACATTTTATTTTTATAATCGGTGATAAAAAAAATTTGGCTCGTAAAAAATACTTGAAAATTTAATAAAAGATTCCACAAAAGTAGTTCTTATTGTCATTCAAAAATTATTAAAATCCATAGGCACAATTTTTTTTTATAAGCGTTTGAACAGCGAATATTGACATAAAATTACATGTAAAATATAATATAATGTATAATATTCTAGACTGACAAATGATATCGGTTTTTTTTAAAATGCTCTAACTCAAAAATGAAAAACCGCAACAACTTGAAATATTCACCAAATCTTTATATTGACGTTTTCTATATATGGTTAAGATTTCAAAGTATTTTGACATATTTTGACTTATTTATAGACAATTTAAATTTTCGGTTTTTCTAAATTTTTCGTTTAAAAATAAAATATACTTATATAATATTTATAAATAACATTGTATTATATTCTAGACTAACATATCATCTCCGTTCAGAATCGTTTTTCGTATACAATGATACCTATCATTGAATTCAAATTTAACAAATCCATTATAATGACCTATCCTATGAAGAGTCGCACTCCACCCCCAAGTGTATAGCAGAGCGAGGCCCATCCGGTTCTTTTTATTATATGTATACAGTAAATATATATATTTATCTTTCATAACGATAATATGTTTAAGACTCAATAAGTATGATTGTATGCTAATTATTATAAAAAGTTATAGGGATGGATATTTGATACTTTGTTTATGATAAGGCGTATTTTAACATTTTTCCCGGGCGTAAAATTCCTAGTTCCGCTTCTGACCATTATACATTTAACATTTTTGGTGCTGACAAATATACAATGTATCAGTTGGTAAAACATTTGATTTAAATGTTCTTTAGACCGGTCATACACGTAGTGAAGTTACCTGTACAGGCAATGCGCACACAAACGTTGGGATAAATTACCAGATTTGAACCATCAGTTAACTTCATCTGTTTTCATGGCATGCACGCGTGACAATGACGCGCTCGTAGTGATTGGTTAAGTTTTAGCAATTAATTGTAAAAGAAAATAAAACAAAAAAACGTAAAATTTAGTGTAAAGATTGGTTAATGAAAATGCGCTTTCGATGCGACATTTTTTTTAAAAGAATTTTTAATTTAAATTACAAAATTATAAAAATTAATAAACAGTGAGTTTCTAATACAAAACTGAACTGACAAAACTAAACTGAAACCTGCATAGTTGTCAGTTAACCATATACACGTTCTAGTATGTAAAACTTTACAGGTAGAAAATATAAATTTTCAATCCTTTCTGGAAAACTGAACAGTTCTCAAAACGTGTACAGTTGTACTAAAATAAGCAGACTCCGATTTGCCTGTGCAAGTAACTGTACCGGTAAACCTCTCTGGTAAACCGCGTCGTGTATAGCTGGTCTTGCTGGACCTGATTGGGAATTTTGCGAACACCTCTGTTTGTATGGCGTAAAAATAGCGGTGTTATAGGAGAAATGAAATATAATTACATGTATAATGTAATAAAATAACACTGATGATATGTTGTTGCGATCAAGATCAAGCTTGAGCATTAATGCCCTGATGCTCATATCGTTTTTTCCAATATACCGTCGAGTCTATCGAAATATGATCGAAAAAAGAACAAGTGGATGATCAGAGCAATCCATCTGGTCAAAATCGTGTATAAAAATAAAAAAATCGTAAAAACCACCCACATCATGGTGAGACTATGGTAAGCTTCGCTTAGAATTTAAAGTCTTGATATTATTTTATTGTTATATTAGTGCTGGAAAAGGAAAATATCGAAATTAATGAAAAAGAAAATATTTCAATAGTTGTCCATAGAATCTATGCTAAGCATCCTCTGGGGGCTGGCACCACCGTAAGTGAATTGTGTACCATTGCGTTAAACGTCTGTTTAAATCACTCAATTCGTGTGTGGGAAATAACCGCGAGCGATTTTTATCATCTGCGTGTTTGTGTACCGCGCGAAGAAGATTCCTAAATTTCAAGTTATGAGATGAGGCTTTAAATTTTGTTTTCCCGGAAGCGACATCGACATCATTGTCGATAATAGACATAACACAAATTTGATGTGAAGTCGTAAATGACGTAAACCTAAACTAAGCATGAGAATCAAAATTATTTAATATTATTATTGTTGTTGTTTTGTGGTCGGTGCGATTATGATTATCGAATTATAACGCAATTCGTCGATGGTTGGGTGGCGTGGTGGTGTAGAGTCCATACCCATGGCAGCACTGTTTTTTTTCGGTTCAAAAAGTGGGATATCAAAATGGTGGCGACCCATTCGTGATAGGTATTTTGTTTTGTTTTTTATTTATGTTTTGATTTCGATTCGCGAAAATTCAAAATATCTATTCGGGAGTTCGAACGATGTGACAGTACCGACGTAGATTACCCGCTGGAATACCCGAATATACGATGACCTCACTGCCACCGATTGCCGACGCACAGGACGTGTGCGCGTCGGATCCCAATTTCGCAGTGATATTTGCTTTCTGTGAACGTTTCGGGGAAAACTGTGGTGTCACCATTCCTACGTTCCAAGAACTTCAAGAAATGCTGGAAAAGACCGACGAAGGTAACGCACAAACAACTTGACCTATTACCCATCTAGATCTTCAGCCGTTAAGCACTGTATTACGTATTCCAAATATGACCCAATGCTCTTTGTCAAATCTAAACAACCATCTCCACTGGATTGTTTACACTGGTGTACATACAATCCTAAGACGCAACTGAATTAACGTTGAAATTAAGTTGATTTCACTCTGATCCTTTATGGCTGATAAAGTTTTTGATGGGTTACATAAATTTATAAAGTGATAGGGTATAGAAATTAATGTGTTTGTTATTTGTATCAACTATTAATATTTATATTATTCCATTGACTGCCTGATTTAAACACTACAGTATAGTTTATTAAGTTATTTTTAACCAATTCAAAATTTATTTTAATGTAGGTATATTCATAAAATATAGTCAAGTGTTTTATTTTTTTTTCTTTGATAAATTATTTTGATAATTATAATTATAACTTAATAAAATCTAAATACTCTAGTTTATGTGAACTATTTTCATAAAAAAAAAAAATTATATTTTCAGTTCCAGAAACACTAATCAACTTGCATGTTAAATTATTGCGCAAAAGCAAAAAAATTGTATATCTAGATAAATGGGAAAAAGCAATCCTGAAATTTTGTCAAGGATATTCAGTACCAGAATGCTGGAAATTAGAACATTATGGATACAAAGGAATTTCTGTGCAACTAAAGCTAAGGATTTTAAAAGTAAGTTAATTATAATATTTTTAATATTATATTTTATTAAATTATAACAATTTTTGTACAGGCTCTAATTGAAGTACAATTTGACCATAACGTTAAGTTTAAGGCTGAAATAAATAAATGTGAAAGCTCTATGCTCCGTTCTCAACCATTAGGTTGGGATAAATCAGGTGCAGCTTATTGGGTACAGTTTGATCGATCATATAATCTTCGAGTTTATAAAGATGACATTGATGAAGATTCATGGAAAATGGTGGCAAAGTAAAACACATATATTTATAAGTTGCATTTTGATATTTATTTAAATAAAATTCTATACTTTTTAGGGATAGAAGTACTTTAGTGAATCTTATAAATGAGCTGTCTGGTATTAAAGATATAACTGATGATGCATCACTTACCACATCTCCTGTAGTTGAAAATGAAGAAGAATGTATTGTTAATGAGTCTGCTGATTTTAAATCAGATATTAATATATTTGATCCAAGAGAATATTCTCTTGAAAAACCTATTGATTTAATAAGAGAAACTAATGAAGATAGTTCTCTTAACGACACTAATATTCCTATTGTTGGAGATGTTATTGAAGAATCAGTAATGATTGTGAAAGGAGAAGGATCAGGACTTGAATGTGATACAGGTAATCCTGATGAAACAAACACTCAAAATGAAACATTAAAAAATGAAGATGTAAAAAAACCAAAACTATGGACTATTGAAACTATTTGCAGTTCTTCTAAAGAAGTCAGAGAAGACATTTCTGTGCCTAAAACAGGTTTTTTTTTTTGGTGATGATTCTGTACCATGTTTTAATAATGTTTCTAATGGAGAGACTTCTCACCTTATTAAAGAAAAATTTGAAGGTAGTTCATCAAAAGAAAGCTATGAAGATCTTACAAAAAATAAAAAAATAGATGAACAATTTACAGTAAATAAAATATTAGATGAAGTTGAAACAAATAAAAAATTAGATGAAGTTGCAATAAATAAAAAAATAGATGAAAAATTTACCATAAATAAAAAATTAGATGATGAACTTGCAACAAATGTAAAAATAAATGAAGAACTTACAATAAATGAAACATTAGATGTAGATCTTGGAAAAAATATAAAATCAAACAAAGATCCTACAAAGAATGAAAAAATGGATAAAGTTATTGATTTTACTACTTTGAATAGTAATGAATCCTTAGACAAAGATTGTAGTAATAAAAATTCAGAAGATTCTATCAACAAGACTTCAAAACAATCTGTATTTAATATAAAAGTACATGAAGAAGAAGTGCAAATAACAGAACGAAAAGCTAATGAAGTTTTTACAAAATCTGATTCCACCATTAAAGATAATGTACATATTACAAATACTTTTGAATCAACTATTATTGACTCACATAATAAACCAGAAGAGTCTAAGTTAAGTAGTAAAGTACAAGTTTTTAAATCTAATTCTAAAGGTAAATCAATTACTTTTGATGAAACTGAAAAACTTAAAACTGAACAATCTAAGATTGTGGATGAACATGAGGTAAATGAAAAATTTGAATGTAAAAATAATGATAATCAAACTGACATACAGTTAACACATGATAATTTGGTTACTAATGTGGATGTACATGCTGTAAACCAAGAAATATTTTGTATAAAATCGCCAGAAAATGGAAAAGAAGAAACTCAACAGCAATTAAAGAATGATCAACAGCATATAGCTAAATTAGAAGATAACACTGATGTAAATTTTCATGAAAGTCACATTAAAACTAATAAACAATTAACCAGTGATGGCAATGAGAGTGCTAAAGTAGAAAAAGTTGTTAATAACTGTGAAAATGTTAATGCTAACAAATCACTTATGAGTACTGTAAATCAATGTATTGATATTAATGAACAAAATATTGATACAGTTGAACAAAATTCAAGCATATTGGATAATATACAGTTTTCAAATGAAGTTAATTTAAATGTTGTAACAGATAATAAAATATTGGTCAATAAATGTAATACAATTGATAATAAAAATATTGTGAGTTTAGAAGTTCAAAGTAATGAACCTAATACACAAATAACTGAAAATGTTGATGAAGATATTCAGATGACTGATGATTTAAATACAAATGCTACTTATTTAAAACATGAGGTTAATATACACACTGAAAGTGAAAAATCAACTAAGATTGGAATCGAGTGTGGTGGCAACAATGTTAGTAGTGAAGCGCACGATCAAACTTTAATTGATGTCAATCAATATCCTACAACTTCTAAACAAATAGATGATGATCAAAATTATAAAAAATCAAATTTAACCTTGCATAACATAAGCAACATTATTGAAACTAATAAATCTGTTGGTGATCCTGTTATAGCAAAAACACAATCGACTAATATTTGTAATATGGAAATAAATAAAGAAGAATATTATCAAATTAAGAATAATACTGTTCTAAGTATTCAAGAAGAAACTGAATCTGTTGTAAATATAACACAAAATAGTTTTAACAATAAACACAGTTTGGATAAAATATTGCAAAAATCTGTTGAAATTAAAGATATTTCAGAATGTCCAAGCTATAAAAATAACTTTACGAAAGAGTTTAAATTAGAAAATCAACCTAAATCTCCTAATACTGAGGTTGAAAAGGATAATATTTGCATGGTTATATCTGAGGAAAACATTAAAGAATTAAAAATGAAAAATTTAGATTTAACTGTTGAAAAAAATGATAGTGAATTAATCGAGAACAAAAATAAAATTGTACTTGCTATCCCAAAATTACAAAAAAAAAATAATGCAACTAAAATAGCATCAGAAAGTCTTAAATTTGATGATAAAAAACCCATCATTTCAAAGGAAGATAAAATGAAACCAATTGTGGATGAAATTAAACATAATAGTAGTAAAATAGATAAAAATAAATTAATAAGTATTGAACATAAAACTGATGTTAGTTATGAAGAAGAAACAAAAAATAAAAACTATAAAAAAGATAACTGTCCACACAATGCTTCTGTAGAGAAAAGCATTTTGGTGGTAGAAATGGATGAAAATAATGCTAATGAAATTGTACAAGATGGTATGTTATATTATAATTATATTATTTTTGTAATTTAATGTTTCAGCTTAATATAATTGTTTAGATTAGTACTACATATAATTTTATAATGGTAACTATGATTTGTTTATTATTTATATTATTTTTGATTTAGAAAAATGTATAAATGACTCTATAAAAAATGATGATAATCCAAAAAACAAAGAATATATTAATCAAGAATACAAAATAAATAAAAAAGAGAAAGGTAAGTTGAATAAGGTTGTGTAAATTAAATTATAAATTCAACATAAAATAAAAATGTATACATTTTTATTAATAATGTTAAGAATCTTGATTATTAATGTCAAACCTGAACCAAACCATTTTTTTCTTTTTACTCCGCTTCAAAATTTCTAACTTTTTAAAATATTATTTTATTTCTAAGATGAATACTAAGTAAATAAAAAAATTTAGATTAATAGTTAATTAAATGCCTCAATAAGATATCTAATTATAAATTGTGCTTACATGCTATAATAGTCATCTATTCATTTTAAAAGCCTTATATTAAGATCATAGTATTAAATTCCGTTGGACGTATTATGGGTGTATATATAATTGTGTGATATAAATTTGTATTTTTAAATAAGCACATATTTCAGGTTGACAGTTGAATAGTTAATTATATTACTAAATATTTATTACGAGTTTATATTTCTTTTAGATCCAATTGATAATAATGTATTGCAATCATCTGAAATAGATTCTTCTCCAGTTTATGAAATTATGTATGAAAGTGCAGGTGAAACAAATGAAGATACATTTATTGAAAGTTGTAAGTACTAGTATTACAATAATTAATTAGTTAATATTTATAATTTATGTTTTAACATGTACTGTTGCATGCTCTATATATACATTTTAGTTATAATCTAACATAATAATAAATATATATTTTTGAAAATTTAGCTAAAGAAGAGCTTGATGATAGTGGAATGCTTGATAAAACTGTTGAAGAGGATGAGAAAAAAATTGGAGAAGAAGATTTAGTAGAAATGCCTAAAAAAAAGGGAAGACCTGGTAGAAAAAAAGGTACGCATTTTAGACCATAAATACTTTAAATTCAGGTTATTTTATTATCTTTAAATATAATAATAGTAAAAGAAGTATTAAGTATTTTATTAAGTATAGTAATAGTATATATATATATATATATATATATATATATATATATATATATAGTATACATAATAATAGTTTTCAAGATAAAAGAAAAAAATATTTAAATTGAGTTGTTCAATAGGGAAAAGAGGAAGAACAAAAAAAAATACTACAGTTAAGCAGGAAACCATAAGTAATAATGAAGAAAAAATTAAAAGACCATATAAACCTCGTCAAAAAAAAGGTGATACTTTTGGTATAATATAACATTAATTTCTTTTTAGCCTTTATATAATGTTTAAAAATGTTAATTTTAACAGTTGTCACCATAGCAGAAGAAGTGACAGTATTTCCAGAACCAGCAAGCGATGATAATGTCCGTCGATCAAGGCGTATTGCTGAAATCAAAATCAAAGAACAATTTATACCTTCAACACAATATGATGACATTGATATACCTGTGAAGATATCAAAGAAAAAGGATAAAGGTGTTAAAAAAGTATCTACACCTACCAAAAAAGTAAAGAATGCATACATTTTTAATGCAAAATATTTTGTGCTAATAATTGTATGTTGTATAGATGGAAAATGTTGAAGAATCTGATGATGATGATGAAGAAGATCCTATTTCTAAAAAGTATAAAAAAAGAAAACGGAAAGGAAAACCTGATTCTTTGAAAAAAATAAATATGATAAATCCATGGAATGTAGATTCTGAATCAAGGTATGTGACATTATTAAGTGGAATATATTTAATTATTTTTAAGAACAAATTTTTTTAGTTTCTTTAATAATGTATAGCAATTTTTAAAAAATTAACTTATTTATAAATACTTTCAAATAGTTAATATTTACTAAAAATTGTATGCAGCTCAGTAGTTGTGTTTAGTGAATGCAAAACTTAAAACTAAATGAAAATACTATTATATTTTAATATTTATATTTCTTTTTTTAGATTACTTATTTTGGATTAACAATCTTAAAAAATGATAATTCTTAATTTATTGTTTTAAAATTTAGATCCATTCAGTTTATATTTATGAAAAATTTTAAGTTTATATTATAACAAAATTTCATGTATATTGAATATTATTATTTTCTTTTTATAGGTTTTTATTTTTTATTTTTATTGTAAAATAATATCTGCATTTGAGATTTTCTCATTTAATCTTTAATATATTTAATTTTTATATAATATCATTAATTAATCACCTTCAAATTATTTTTTTAGATGTCTTAATCTTTGTTCTTCGGTTAACTCAAATGATTGCTCACGATAATATTTAACAGCATTATTTGATCCATCTCCTTTATAATATTCACAGTTATTTATTTTGAATTATTTAAGCTTATGCATTTTTATTAAATAAAATGTTTAGTTCATCTGAAAACAACATAGAACTATTTGAAGATTATGATCATGAAGAAGAGGATGAAATTCTTAGACCTGGAATTGAGCTAAACATATCAGATCATGAGTTCTCTCCGGAGTCAGATATTAATGAAGATGAAGATTATTTGCCTGAAAAAAGAGCAAGAACTGCTCATAAAAAAGGTATTATTATAAGTTAATAGTTATTTGATCACATATTAACTATAAATAATTAAAATATTATTATTTATGCTATTTTTTTTATTATTTTGATTTACAGACCAAGATGAAGAATTAAAAGATGATATGCCATGTCAAAACTGCAAAAAAAGTGATCAACCTGAATGGATTCTGTTGTGTGATACTTGTAATCAAGGATGGCATGCTTCTTGTCTCCGTCCTCCTCTCATGGTTATCCCGGATGGAGATTGGTATTGTCCTACTTGCCGACATGTTAGTATATTTATGTTTAATTTTTTCATTATTTTTCATTCTCAATTATTTGAATATTCTTTTATTATTTTGTCATAACTTCCAAATTTTACTTTTCCGATAGAGCTCTCTATTAGATTCTTTAAAAGAAGTTTTAAAAAAATATGATGAAGAATCCAAAAAACGTGAAAACGAAGAATTGAGGCGGAAACGCTTGGCGTATGTAGGAATAAGCCTACAAAATGTAATATCTTCTAAAACAGAAGAAGTTAAAACCCCAAAATTACCTGTAGTACATGACTCATCAGAAGAAAATGAAGAAGAATCGGAATCGGAATCTTATGATTCAGAACCATTATACCAGTTAAGAGCTCGACGTCAAGCTAATGTCAGTTATCGTTTTAATGACTATGATGATATGATTAATGAAGCAATATTAGTAAGCAATTAAAAACGCAATAAAACATATGAATATAATTTTTATTGATTATTAATTATTTTAATTATTTCAGGAAGAGACCGGTGTTGATGAGTCTGTTACAAAGAAGTCTTTAGAAGTCAAAATAGACAAAAATGACAACGATGAAAAGACAGATTCTGAAAATGATGATGATAACAAAAACAGAGATGACTCACCGATTGCACCAGCTTTATTACATTTAAGGGGACGAAAGAAATCTAAAAAACTTACCAACTTAGATATTAGTTCAGATGATGGATCAGATGAAGATTTCAAAGGGCCTTCGTATGTCTTATAACCTAATATAATTTATTTTTATAAAACGAAAACATAAATTTATTTTAGTGATAATGACGATGATTATGAGGAAGAGTTCAGTGAATACAGTGACGATTCTGTCCAGAAACGCGCACAACCAACAAGACGGTCTGTAAGAAATCGAAGAACAGTAGTTGACCCTGACTTCAGTAAGTTATTTTTAGTTATAATAATTTATATTTAATATAGCTACTACTTTGAAACTGTCTTTGAACCTTATTCATTAAGAGTATAAAGTTAACTTATTATTATTATTATTATTAAGTAAACATTATTGCATAACTAAGGTTTTTAAATATTTTTTTATTATTTGTTACTTATAGTAAACGACGATTCAAGTGAAGATAGTGACAAACCTTCAGTTAAAAAGAGATCGAGACCATGGTCAGAGTCTTCAAATAGTGAAGTAGAAGACTTTACATGGGGGAAAAAAAAGAAGAAACGTGCAAACATGCCCTCATCTTCATCATTATCATTTAAATCGCACAAAGGATCAAAAAGACAACGTAGCTTAAATGACGGTGTACAAAAATCTAAAAAATATAAAGTAATCCAAATACTATTTTGTATCTAGGATGTGTATTTGAGTATAGTTTTACTAATATTTTTCTTTTCAGATCAAGTATGGCATGGAGTCTGACTCAGATTCATATGGACAATCTAAACGAAGGACTAGGGGACGGCAGATTACTTATGCTGAATCCGACGAATCTGAACAGGTGCGATTATATCATTGTTGAAATGTGATAAAGAAAATTGTCATCTATTTCATTTAAAAATCAGTTTAAATTAAATTTTTTTTATCTGTAGGAAATGCAATCAAAAAAGCGAAAAGTGGTAAGTGACGAAGAAGACGAATACGTATTAAATGACGAAGAACTAGCGACCGAGAACGACGACCATCACTTAGAGGTGGATGAAGAAGAAGTGATGGCTAGCAACGATGAAAAGGATGACGATGATGATGCGGAAGAGGATGAAGAAGGAGAAGAAGAAGAAGAAGAAGTAGAAGAGGAAGCCGCAGATGAGGAAGAAGACGACGATGAGGAACAAAAGGTAAATGATCCGAAACCAGTAATGGCCCATCAAGTGGCCGTGAAGTTATCATCATCCGCAGCAGCTACTTCACAATCAGTTATCAGAGAATTGCCTCCACCTCCATTGGTGTCCACCGAACCTCCAACAGCCACCACAAACTATGTACAACAACGACTGTTGCCGCTGGCTGCGGGAGCTACGACAGTTCGGACCAGCGTTCTGGCACCAACACCACCGTCTCCGGTTGATCCGTTGGAAAAGCGTAAACGACTGTCACCACACCAGTTAAACGAATCATCATCACCCAATTCGTCCGTTGACTATGGCGGTGGTGGCTATCCATTTCCTCCGGACGCAACCAAAGTGGTTTCGTCGACCATTGTTGTACAACCGTCACAACCGGTACATCAGGCTGCGTTCAACAGACCGCCCATTGTCACAGGGACGGCTGGGTTCAAACCCATAGCCGCCGTGCCGCCACCAGGCTGTTTTCCCCCGCCATACCGCGCACCTCACAAAATGGCCCCTACGGGGTATTTATCACCGCAAGTGCGACAGTTGTACCAGTCGTCACCACCGCCTCTGCAGCAATCACGGGCTACCTATTCACCGTACCCCATAGACTACGTGGCTACCGGAACGCCACTGCCACCGCCCTTGCCACCCACAGTTGCTTTCAGGAATGTGGTCGTGGCACCGCCACCATTGCACGAACATCCTCCGATGCAACCACCGCCAACTGTTACTCAACAACAATCGGTTTTGACTTCTGGTGACAGCGAATTCGGTGGCCTTGTGTCATACTTTTCCAGTCAACAGGAAGATGACTTTGATACATGATCTCTTGTCTGTCATCCCCACCGTATTAATATTTTTTATTTTTTTTTTTCACTCAATTCTCCCTTTTTCTTCTTAACTGCCATCTACATCTTTACAATTATTATCGTATACTATTATCATCATTTTCTTATGAGAGCTGAAGTTGGTGATAACTTCAATATGTACAGATGCACTAAATCGCAACTATATAATATTATAATAATCAAAAGTTATTGCCATTGTAATGAAACGGTTTCTTTTTTAACTTGTTCTCATTTTATCACAAGAAATAAAACCACTTGAATACACCACTGACAAGAGACCATGTTATTATTGATAAAGATCTGAGGGTGTTAAGTAGTGTACAATTTGAATGAGTGTTGAAGTATCATTTTATTTTTTCATTTAAAATACATCTAAAGATTTTTTATTTATATTCTTTTATTGTTGAAATTATTGAATTATAATAGTTCTATATGTGTATAAAGACTCCTAGTCTAACTTTCATTTATAATGCTAAATGTTTTTTTTTAAATATATTTTGTTCCCCATTTTAGTATAATAAATAGCAGGAAAAGTCCTTTTATGTAATATTTAATGTAAAAATAAATGTTTTTCTGAACACATTTAATATTATATTTGTATTATTATGTAGTAAAATATTTTAATTGTTTTTTATGTTTATCAATACGTTTTATGTTGTATGTACGTAAATTGTGTAATATTCTACTTTCATAAATTTAATATATTCTAGATTATTATTTATTTGATATAAAATGTATTATATATGATTATAAATATTTATGTGTAACTTATATATACTTATTTATAATTTACCTATTGAACACAAAACATTACATTTTACATTTGTTTTAATTGAACAAAATTAAATAATATAATTTTAAGTTCTAGTTTTGTATAAAATCATATAAACCATTAAGAAACATTTAAGAGTTGTACTTTTAGACCATACATTTTTATTTGTAAGTAGATTATTTATATATATATATTTACACACATATTTATTTAATTGTATAATTTATTTCAAACTTTTTGTTATTTATTTTTCAAATGAATATATTCATACAGACTTGATCTGTCTGATTAAAACATTTTAATTGTGTGTGTGTGTAAGACGTGAGGTATGTACGTTACTTAATTGAATTTAAAGTAATATTTTCATATTGAAGAATAATTGCGAAAAAATTATGAGTCACTTCTATTTAGATCTGAATTCTCTTAAGCGTTTCTCTGAAGATAATTGTCTTGAGATAATGATTTAAGTAGTTTTTGTGTTAAGCTCTCGATACTAAGAAAATATTTGATGACAATTATTTTATGCAAATTTATGAACCGACAAAATGTTAAGGGAAGAAATATTAGGTCATATGTGTAACGGCTACAGCCTATTTATGCCGATCACTATGTACAATAGGTTTCCAAGGTAATAGTATTGCTTGTACTCCAGAATATAGTTTTGCAACGTTGCATGGGTTTAACACATTTTTATTGAAAATATTTCGAGCGCAAATAGGTTATAAAAAAGGTGTAATGCAGCGGCGTAATTATAAGGGGGAGAATCTGGGGGATCAATCCCCCCCCCCGGGTCTTTATTTATATTATTAAAGAATTTACCTATATACCTCGACACTAAATCGTGTTTAGTATTTACTATCTTAGTGTATTTTTAATTTTTGTAAATAAGTAGAAAAAAAATCGTTGAAAATGTTATTAATAGCCTGTTATTACGCTTCTGAAACTACTATGTTGTAGCTAGTGCGGCGAGTTTGTGCGATTTCTGTCCGATTCCTATTCTATTGTGTCTGTATGCCCAAGCAGGTGTATTACTCATTAGTCAATAGTTATTACTTATTACATATTACTGTACAGTTGTAAATTTGTAATATAAAAACAAAATATTTTTGGATACTGTAACTGGCAAAGAGAAAACTTGATTTTATATTATAAATGTAAAGCATCAAAGTTTTAGTATGTACCTAAGTCTGAAAATATTTTTAATTTATAAAATGAACAATACTTATTAATATTGTTAAACATTCTAATTAATAATTATTATAGTAAAAATAAATATTTATGATACTATTATTTTTGAACTAAATTTCTTATTGTATTATTGGACATTGGTGTTGAATGTTGATTGTATAAGATGGTAATTAATTATTAATGTGTTTAATTTTAAAGAATATTTTTTGAATGTAAATTAAAAATTGAAATTTCTTTCAGATATAATTAATAATGATCAATATGTTATTGTTATTAACTAAAAAATAATGAATAATTGGTATTCAGTGTAGAATATAATATATATAATACAGTGTGTAAACGCTAACTGAGAACACTCAATATCTTTGCGTAGAGACTTACAAGTTGAATTCTCATTTTTTGTTGGTTTTTATGACATAAAAATGTGTATTTTTACGAGTTTTAAATTTTAGATTCTGAACGGAGTGAAGAATGTATTGATTTTACAATGATGTGTGTTTTTTTTTTTTTTCTGTGTCTGTCGACACGATTTGGGGCAGTAAAAATGCTTCGATTGCCTTATGTAGCAATTTTTCTGAAAGGAAAGTGACTCTAGTTGGTACTTTGGGGGGTCAAAAGTGAAAATTTTAAATATTTTAAATATTTTTTAAATGCGTCGGGAAAAACCCTTAAAAATTAAGGCAAAAACAGTATATTTTACGCAAAACCAGTTTTCGACAAAATCGAATTTTTTTTGTTGCTCTAACTCAAACTAATCGATGTACATACTTGAAATTTTCACCAAATGTTTAGATTAGCGTTTTCTATACACCGTTAAATTTTCAAAGTATTTTGACTTGGCCGGCCAGAAAATCTTGAAAATTTAACACAAGGTTTCTTATAAGTTGTTCTTTAACTGATAAAAAAAAGTCCAAAATCGTAAGTCACAATTTTTTTTTATAAGTGCTCAAAGTTCCAATTTATACGAAATATGTAAAAATTGCGAAAATTTGCAAGTTATTTTGTAGATAAAAATTCATAAAATTTTTTCTGTTCATACTTAAGGTTCAAAATTTTAACACTAGGTTATCTATAAGCTACTCTTCAAAAAATCATTAAAAAAATTTATACCCTACTTAGAGGAAAAAATTTTATGACTGTTTGAAATTTAAATATTTACGAAATTGCATAAAATAGCGATTTATTCTCAAACGATTTTAAATATTTGTTATAAGTCGCAGATTTTTGAAATTTCTACCAGCTGTTAAGATTGGTATTTCCTTTACGTTATATTTTTTTTCAAAATATTATATTGATTTTGTAGTTTTAATATATATTGATTTAAAGTATTTTGACATATTTTGACTTATTTATAGACAATTTAAATTTTCGATTTTTCTAAAATTTTTGTTTCAAAATAAAATATACTTATTACAATATTTATAAATAACATTGTATTATATTCTAGTCAAACATATCATCTCCGTTCAGAATCGTTTTTCGTATTCAATGATACCTATCATTGATTCAAATTTAACAAATCCATTATAATGACCTATCCTATGAAGAGTCGCACTTCACCCCCAAGTGTACAGCAGAGCGAGGCCCATCCGGTTCTTTTTTTAACTTAAATATACACGCGCATGCGCAGCACAACTTTTTTTTCTTAAATGGCAACCTATTTTAACTACAAATTATTTTTTTACTGATGAAGAAATTACTGCTGCAAGAAATAAAGAATTCATACGGTGCGCTGAATCATGTTTTGTTCACGGGGGACAACGATTTGAACAAATTATACGTTAAATTAATCAACAAATAAATAAACTTGCTACTTGAATAAAAATTACACATATTTTTAATTATTGATAAATTCCAATAGAACCATTAAATGTCACAAAATAAAAAACATGCCTGTTTATTTACGTTTTTTCTGCTATAAGTTATTATACATACCCAAATTAAAGTGAAAATTGTACAGTAGATAAAATTATAATAACGTGTAAATATCACTTTAATAAATAGAAGTGGAAATATCTAGCCTTAACAATTCTAGAATAATTATTTTCAGAGTTACAGTAAATAAAATTTAAAATCGTGCGCATTTTACAGTTTTTGGGTTAAATTGCTGTAACTTGGTCAATATTGGACTTAGAAAGTTGGTTTAACTACCAAAATTCATAAAAAAATTAGGCAAAAAATAATTTGTAGCTAAAATAGGTGGTTGCCACTTAAGAAAAAAAGTGGTGCTGCGCATGTGCGTGTATATTTAAGTTAAAAAATTTACAACTCGTAAAAATACACATTTTTATGTCATAAAAACCAACAAAAAATCAGAACTCAACTTATAAGTCTTTACGCAAAGATTTTGAGTGTTCTCAGTTGGCGTTTACACACTGTATATGGTGTAAACTTTTATGTGTGACATTCAATGGCTCATCCCCTCCCTATAAAAATTCTTAAGTACGCTGCTGGTGTGATGGGCGCAAATGGTTTTCACCGTGTGTGTGTGTGCAACGAACCTACATTTACACCGTACCTACTCAGAATTTTCGAATTACTCTCTTTCCAATACATTCTTGGAACTTTTTCGTACCTGTCTCTGCAGCTTGTTCGTTCTGATTTTGTCGGGACACTACCGAATTTCACTCTACTGTTCCGGTATCTTTCGATTCCCGGTCGGGACGTCAATAAATACTGGTTTCTAAGAATAATCTTGTGTGAATAATTAAAAATGATCCATTATTTATTGTGTTGACACAATTAGTTAGAAATAACTTTTTAAGGATCCATTTAAGAATTAATTTTAATTATTTTTTACTAAGATTTTATTTTATACTATTATTCTCTGTATTCTCGGTATTATCGGTCGGTCACCTTTTCGGCGCCGACCGAGTCATTAGCTAATTTTTTGGTAATTTACACCATATGTGGTTTGCCCGAGCTGGTGTCTGTAGTCTGTTTTACACAGTCAACTGTCAATGTGATTTTAATAAATTGGATCTAGTAGTTAGGTGTTTTAACTTATGTTCGTTTGTTTTTCGCACTGTAAGTCTGTCCTCTCTTCGTCTATGCGCCTCCTACTGTTAAACATAACGGCTCAAAAACAATTATGCAATTTCACATATAAATTACAAAAATAATTTCTGTTCATTAAATAAGTAGAAACCAACAAGAGTTTTGATGTCCAATGAACAGTTTGTTCCAGTACATTTTCAATCAGCCGTGGCGGTAAAACTGCTACACTTATATCATATCAAATCTGATCTGAAATCATATGTTGCGGATAGTCTTCCAATTGATATTGAATAAGATACCTACTTGGTTTTTATTCAAATCAACGCAGTACGTGTTTCAACATTACAATTATTCTGTTCATATGTTGTCGTCAAGTATAAGTTTTATCACATTTCAGAACAAGGTGGTTATCGTTATATCCCGCAATAGGAATAATAATAGAAATATTTAGTGAACCTAAATCGTATTTTTTATCACAAAGTAACTGTCCAAACATCTTAAAATCATTTTTTTAAGATGAAACTTTTAATTTATAGTTCCAAAGTTTTTTTTACACAATCAATTAAAAACTATTAATATCTATATAATTGAAAATCAAAAGCTGTCCGCGGTGGAACCGATATTGTGGCATTACTTACTCAATCAGAAGAAAAATAATTAAAACAATGTTTAAAGAAACGTGTGTTTAAATTTTATAAATTACATAACAGAGTGGACTGCTTCAAACCAACTTAAACCAAAATTAAATTTTTTAACATGGATTTGTTTGTTAAACAAAGATGAAATAAGTCGGTCAAATATAAAATTGTCCATTTCTTTTTTAAAATCATAGTTATTTTATGAATTTCGTCAACGGTAACTATTATTTAGTGGCTTTAATGGCTAGGTCAATCTGATAGAGCAGATATTTCTATTAGTTTCTATAAAACAATATAATTATTTAGTATACAGTATAGTATATACATATAATATGTTACAAATTGTTCATGCGATAGAGCTTTTTCTAAGATAATTATTGTTAAGTCTTAACTTCAGACTAGTATAAATCAAGGAGCGTTTTGACATAATACTTTTTATGAACGTCGAAAAAAAGTAGGTGTCTACATATGGAACATGATTATGGAGAAATAATTGAAGAATTCAAAGTATTAGTTCCAGGGAATCCCCGATTAACCTTAACTATTTGCTTTTGTGTGACTGATTTTTATTTATTAATTACAGTGTCCATGTTAAAATTGTGTGAATTTTATGTTCTAATACAATATAAGATTATCAACAAAATGTGAAATTTGATTACTTTAAATGTAGTATAGCCACAAAATAACGATTGTCTAAACTGAGTATTTATAAGAAAAAATTGTATCATACCAATGCAATTGTTCTTCACATGCTTATGATACATTATTAAATTAATAATGGTATTATATTATGCAATACTTTTTTATAAATTTTTATTAGCTTTTAGTCGGTGTTTATGACACCTCAATACTATACTATATAATAATGTTTGTTATTTTAATTGAACAACGTTTTATTAGTGTGTTATAATTTAAATTAAACTTAATTTTATAACAATTCACAAATGTCCACTGTTAAGCTAGAAACGATTTTGAAGATTATTAATTGAAAGAAGACATATAAAGTCCATTATTTGTGTTTTTGGTATTTATCATGACAATTCATTGTCCATTAATAAATGCATTATTACTTATAACATCTTGCCCAATGAAAATTTCTGGGTGTGCCTTTACATATGAGACGATGTATGTGTCAAGGATTTCAAAACCGATATGACGTGTTGTCTTCGTCTTTCACACGTGCAATACGCATTGAAGCCTAACCGTTTTTCCTTCCATCAGCGTATCGATCGATGCGACTGAACCATTACAATTCTGAATTATTTGATTCTGAAAATACATTCGAATACAGTATACCATAAATCGATCAGTCCTATATTCCAAATCATCTTATTTTGTTTTAAAATATAAACTCCCTAAGGGGTAAGAGTACAGTAGATAACACCGAATTAATTACATTGAATTCAAATAAAGTCGAAAGAAAAAAAAATAATAATTAATGGATATAACGTTGAAATAATAATAAATATAAACTATTTACATTGCATAAACCCCATGTGACTTCTTCTAACGCTTAACATTTAACTTTTAATTTTAATATTATATTTTCGTTTTTAACAAAGTACGTATTCTTAATATTAAACATTTTTTTATGAAAATGCGATTTATGTGAAGGATACAAATCTATGATAATAATCTGATCGATATCGGGGAGACTTCAATGGCGAATTCGAATATATTTTCAAAATCATTATCGCTTCGGTCTGGTGGGTTAAATATTGATAGTTTTTGTTGTTCATTGCGGGTGAGACGACGGATTCGTATTGAGTTTTAAAAATGAAAATAATATTTTCCCGGCTCCAGTCTACAGACTTCAACCGTATCATATAGGTAGAGAACAATTATAGAGATGTTTTATTTTGAATTTCATTCTTAACATTCTTTTTCGAACTAAAAATAAAAACATGACTTATTTTTTTCCAAAATTGATACGATTTGTATTCATAAACGCAGCGTGTTGTGCACACTTGAGATGAATTTCAATCCGCAAATTAACACTTATAGGTAAACTGATATTCGTAATTATGGTTTTTACTAAACGACGAGTGTCTGTTGGTAATTATTTACAGTGGTGGCGCGAACTTTTTTAGTCTTTGAAGCATATTGTATATTTTTAATATTTTGACCACCACCCCCTTAGTTCTTATTACAATTATTATTGTTTGATTACATAAAATAGAACTAAAATAACTACGAAAACGTCGAGAACACACGCTGGTCGGCACAATGACTTGGTAGCATACTAGCATATTATATTTTATTATATCAATTATAATATTTGTCTTAATATTTATAATGCGATCATACAATTTTACACCCACTCGGACTCAGCTACCCACCCACCCATTTCAGATTTGAAGCAATTGCTTCAAATAATTCTACATCCCGCCGCCACTGATTATTTATATTATCAACTGGCGGTTTTTAAGCAATATTTGTCTCGAGTGTAATACACACGTGCTGCGATTAGGTATAAAACATGTTAAAATCGACCAACACCTCGGCCCGCGTTTCGTCCTAACCTACAACGGTTTTATCGCGAGAGTACAATATACTTGCGGTTTACACAGTAATTCAAACAATTTTCTGTCACCCGGACAGAAAAAATAAAACTTTATTCAATCAAAACATTATTTCAGATACTAAAATTAAAATATTTTGTACAAACCACCGATATGGAGACGCAACTGCAATCTATGCAGTTATACTTATGATCTAAGCAAATGTGCGTAAACAAAAACTCATCGTAATATTATATTTATTTATTGTTTATTTATCGTGTGCCCTATTTGAGCACGTATAATCCAAAAGCTGTAATCGTAGTAGAAATAAACAAAAGAATATTATAATATAAGCCACAGACTATTGAATGATGAAATATAATATTTTAGCGTATTTTTATTTATTTACTGTAGCGATGAAGACAGGCAACCGCAAATAATATAAAACCGTTTACGTGACGTGTGCTCGATTTGCAAAAGTGCAAATTACGACATCGAATTTGAAATATATATATATATATATATATACATATTTATGTATTTAGGTATGGTATGTATACAACAGTTAACAGCAGATAGCGGTGGCTCGGCCAGCTGCAACTGCGCTTAATATTATTCACGCACGGATGAAAACAAGAAACGTTCGTAGAACCATACGGTCGTAGCCGGGTCAAGTATTTTATAATAATAATAATGATAATAATGATAATAATGATAATAATAATAATAATAATAATAATAATAATAATAATAATAATAATAATAATAATAATAATAATTATATAGTCTCGCAACCGATGGAATGATAATGATTTCATCGCCCCACGACCGTTTATACACATCGTACAGGTGCAATTGACGTCAAGTATCATGGTGCTATATTATAAAACTGTTATTGACTTTTCTCCTCGCTGTTTTTCTGCTATTATACTCGTCTGCTGCAGTTTATGTGTGATGTGTCACAATGATGCCTGCAGTAGCGTTTATCTGCAGCGGGGGCGAATGGGCTATCGGTGGAGTTCTTCCCCCACCCAACCCCTTCTGTTCAGTACGTGTTATATACTTTTTACAAATAGTCGATAACAATAAGTGTACGATTTAATTTTTTTTTTTCTATAACATAATTCATAACGCATAATTAAATAATTCAATTCAGTAGTATTGTAAAGTATTTCGATTTTTATAATATCATATTTAA
This sequence comes from Sipha maydis, assembly GCA_034509805.1. Taxonomy (NCBI): domain Eukaryota; kingdom Metazoa; phylum Arthropoda; class Insecta; order Hemiptera; family Aphididae; genus Sipha; species Sipha maydis. The sequence continues at coordinate 93,459 of JASXSY010000645.1, read as the reverse complement.
ATGTTCGTCGGGAGTTTTATTGATGTTTACTTATCAGTTATTGCTGTTCATTGGTTATGAAACGTGAACGTCAAGTACTCAAGTGAACTCGGGAAAATAATTGTTCGCTATTTTATTTCGATATCGTTTTTGCTTAGAAATATTATGGTTTGTCTCTATTACATGTCTTACTGAATCATGATAAAAAAAGATGGACATTCAAACTCTAAGTGCATTCGGGCATCTCATCAGGCATGTGATTTGGCTATTATATAACAGCCATCGCATGCGGAGCCATTATGAACATTCGTCGTCGTTTAAAAGCTAGTTTGATGTAGTCAAATAAAAATCGTCATATTTAGCAGAATTCCGTTATAAATTACCATACATACAATGTACATGGATTATTATTACTATTTTATCTTTTCTAAATAGTAACTTTACATCGAGTAATTTCTACCGACATGTGAAATCTCACGCATTCCGTATTGTTAAAAAATGATCACGTTTTACATACATTATATACACGTCAAATAAAATCATTACCATACGTTCCTAACAAAGCGGCCACAATGAACACTAGATTTTATACGTGAACGTGTGAATAACGAGATTACCGTTCACTTCACGGCCTATAACTGATAAAATATATGCATAAGTTCGAGATAGCCATAGTTAATTATGCTCTGTATACACACCATTTCGTTTAGACATTTATAATTCGAATTATTTTTTAATATTCACGAAGCTCGTTTTTTTCATAATGTTCGAATTTTTCAATTTATACATTTTGCAGGATTCCTATTAGTTTTTCAGAGGGAAAAGATTCGAACGGACATGCAAGACAAAATTATGATTTTCAAACACACGTTTTCCCTCAAAATATATCAACATGCGTTTATAATTTTTGTAATAAATATAATAATATTCATACACCTAATATCTGCAAGGTATATAAACGGCACGTACGGCTACTAAACTCAAAATTAATTAGATCCTTTTACAAGATTATATAACACTATACTTACGTTACTGCAGTAGGTAGTACTGTATATAGACATACACTGATTGTTTTTAAATAATGTATATCATGGGAATTGCCGGTATAATTAATCAGGTCTACGTAGGCATAGATCACAGGTCACATAAAAAAAAAGTAGTATGCAATATATTTGTAACAATAAATTATTTGTTTACACAACAGGTTGCAGCATCATAAATATAAAAAGATATATAATTATTAAATTTTCTCGCTGTATTATCACGAACGTATCTGGTTTGTTCTTTTATTTTTTTTTTTAAGTCAAGTTAGTGGCGTTAACGATCAAGTCCACCTCAACGCCACTTTTAAACATTTTACCAACAACCAAAATGCCATTGTACGGATGACAAATGCAAGTAGAACAATAATTACACAACTGTCCTTGCCACATTTGTACATCGTGAGCATTCTATACTATAGAAAGCATCAAGTGACCTGTTTTTTCCAAATTTTACATGAGAGCGAAGGAAAAAATTAATGTTCCGTACACTCATATTGACGTCCACCCCACGCGCAATATTTTTGACATTTGAGTAAAGATTATTTAATGTAATAAAAATCGTATTCACATAATTCTAAAACACGTTTTGTTTGATTTATATGAGATCGAATATACTTTTGGTCGTACACCCGTATTAGTTTTAGTTATAAATGTATTAAAATCGATCAAAAACATTACCGTTCACCATTGATCACATTAGTATTTGTAACAAGAGTATCTATTATTTATGTAACAATGCAACATTGATACGATGTATGAACAGACAGATAACTTACGTTACTAGTCGACGTTACGCGGAAATTGTTAAAATGGTTGAATAATTTTCAAGAACAGTACTACTTAATACATTTTATATTATTTCTACTTCATGAAATACACATTTTAGTACTTATTTTAGCTGAAAATATTCATTGAAAAAAACAACACTTAAAAGATTAAAAAGATCAAATAATGTTGAAAATCATTTTAAAGTTTAAAACACGAATTTACGTGTTTTATTAAAATTATTTGAATATAAATATTTAAGACGATTATAAAATAATAAAACATTAACATGAGAAAAAATATTTAAAAAAAATGTATTCAAAACTGTGTTTTATATAGAGGATATTTTAATATACAAAGTACGTGCCACTTGTGCCCGCCACTGATAATTAAATGGTACTCAATGGTGGGTGATCGTGCCACTGACCAACACATTCTGACAACGACCAATGTCAGTGTCAATTTAATGATATTAATAGTTATATATGCTTATATGTTTATAAGTAACATAGAAATTACGTTATTTATCTTGTTCTTAACACATATAATCATGAATTATAAGCACCATAAAAGTATATAAATGTATCCTATACTTTTATTTATTATTTCCTCGGTTCGGTAAAATTACACGAGTAATGAATAATAACTATACCAGTCAATTTACTGTTTTCTATTTATTTGCATTCAGCGCTTCTGATGAATAGTAGGATTTTTCGCAACTCGACGGTCAATAACATGCACTGGTAAATGTTTTATAGTTTTTACATTACGTTTTTAAAATTAATTAGAAGTATTCATAGTGCAGAAATATTTCAATTCATCTAATATGACACTTACTCGGGTGTACCTACATTGAATATGTATTGCATACATAAATACCAAAAAAATTTAGAAGATATTAGTATTAGGTTATTTTTTTTTGAGATTTCCGTCTTTTTCGAATATTTTTGTCTTATGATTTCCGTTTGTTTTCTTCTGTGCGTCGATGCGCCCATTAGTGTTAATATTCACTTCATAGGCGTAGTCAGGGGGGCCGCAGGGTATGCCACTGCATATCCTAAACAATCAAGAAAAAAAATAAATTATTGCCAAAACCTTGGTTTAATTATATAATATATAAATAATAAGTGCCAAATACCTACAAGTGACAAACTGACAACACTATGTTGGACGCGCTTTTTTAAATTTATTGATTTAATATTTTCTGTAATATATACGAATATATAGTTAAATTTTGCATACCCTAAACAAGAAGTCTGGCTACGCCTATGGTTCACTTTACTATTATTTATTATATTGTTATTAATTATTATATATTAAAATACATATAAAAATATGTAATTTAAATTATATATTATTATTTATTTACATTTGTAACAGACATCATTCATCGATTATAATTATTTTTATAATGATTTTTAATTCCATTATTGTGACGTTTAATTTTCGTTTTGAGTAATGGAAGCGGGGGAAGGGATTATTATTAAGTCACCTCACAATCAAACCACTACTAGGTATCATATTAGAACAGGGGTCAGCTACCTTCTTACTTACAATAGCCATACTTTTCATCAACTTAACATTGAGGGCCGTATACAAAATTAAAATAAATGTTACTAAAAATACGATTTTAACATAACTACAATAGGTACTTATAATTTATGGAGAGCAATAATCATATAAGTTCCACATTGCGACATTGACCTCATTAACTAATTTGACTGGAATACGTTAATAGAAAAAATTTAAAAATTTAAAGAACTAATAAATAATTATTGAGCGCGAAAGGACATAAAAATGTATTTTCTAGTAAGATTTTTATGGTTGAATTTTTCGTGCTAATTCATTTTTATTCGATTTTATATTGGATATTCATATTCATAAAATCACGTGAACGTCGTTTAATCGTGAACAATATAAATTTTTTCGAAATTTAAGTATTGACAATGTGAAATAAGCTCACACACAAGTTTATACTATATTTGTAAAAGTATAATTGTCACGATTCGATTTTATTTATTACAATTTAAGAAATAAAATTAAAATTTTAAACTTCTTGACAAATATATATTTGAAGGGCTGTAGAAAAAATATCTACGGGTTTCCGATATATTAGACATGTCACAAGTGCACTTGTTCGGTAGGTATCATATTAGACGAGTACAATTAAGAGGCATTTTGTATGTTAGTCGTTTATTAATTACCAAATTAATTTAACAAAAGAAGCTACAGTTGACATTTCTATAGCATTATTTAAATCTTAACTAAATTTTTATTATTTATTAATTATTTTTTAATGTTTCTTAAATTACTATTTTCCGTAACTAACTACTCGAAAATGGTTCTATGCGCGATAATCAATGCATTATTCAGTGACGAACATTAAAAATAGTTTACACTCAAGTTTAATACATTTTTTTTTTAAATCCAGATGAATGTATATTCACTAGTCTACTTATTTTTTTAATGTTGTATTGCTGAAAAATCGGCAATATTGCTATATATAAATGTAAATTGTTGAGGCAGAAGATGATTTTCCTTTATGTTCCTCTGGTAGACAATTTTATTGATATGAATGTCCAATGAAAATTACTTAAAATATGCTCTACTATAAAACTGTTGAAAGAAAAGTTGAAGTTAAGCAGTACAACGATTACGTTGCGATAATTTGCAGCTTTTTTACACTGTTACCAATAAAGAAGACGAACGAAATCATAATTCGAATGATTGAAAATGTGTCATATCAGCAGGTCGAAGACGGAATTCACACATATCAGATGGCAGATGGCGCCCCGTCAATCTTTCGCTGTCTAGAGTTTAAGTTCTTCTAGATACGTCTTACCACCTCGGAGACGAAAGCGAAACTATCTTTGATAGATATTTAGCAGACATGACACATGTTTAAGGAGGCGTGTCTTTCGTGACGGACCACGCGAAAGCCGGTTTTCATTATTAATTGTTCTAATTCACGAAGCTACAAAAGTGCTACCACCGTTCAAGACGACAATGCATCATTATTATAATAATATGCACATCATTAAATGCAGGCTATTCGAACAAATCATGTTTACTAGATAAAATCAAGCGTAATCATTACAATACAGTACACAGATTGTGTAGAACTAGACGTTATTACAATTTTGCACGAAATTAATGATTTTGTTTAGAACAAAATATACATCGGTTAGGCTGAAATTTACTTCCGCAGTATAATATGTACATCGCAGAAACACACGTGTTCTTGAACAGGTTAGACGGGACTTATATTAACTTACACCGAACAGAATATTATTTTATTGTGTAGGTAAAAGTTATTGAGTAAAACGGTATAACCATAAGTGGATGTATGAGTCGTCTCAGTCTTAAAAAAGGTGCAACATAACAAATTTGCGGTCAATACAACTAGTTTTGTGTTGTTAGCTTTAATATAAGAGTGAACAACACTATCATAGGCGTAATTTCGCTAAAATGCAGGGGTGCAAAACTAATCAGTAAAGTTACAAACTCTACTAATTCGCTCGCTTCGCTCTCTAATTTATTTACAACTTTAAACTCAATTCCAGTGCCTCGATCAAAATTGCATATACAATTTTTAATTTTACGTAAGTAATAAAGTGAAAAAAATAATTAAAAAAAATACAGAAGACCAGAAGAACCGTATTTAACAATACAATAAATAATATTTGATATACAATTTAATAAAATAAATAAATAAAACGTAAATAAAACGGTTCGCACTGACTGTATAAATATATAATATAGATATTGACAGCCTTGGCGATCCGGTGGGATTACCTCATTAATCTATTTTGTGGTATCATAATCCCTATTAAAGATTAATAGATTAATAGCACGATTGTAAATATCCTAGTGATTCGTATTTATTGTGATTATATACAACTGAAATAAGAATACAGTATTTCCCACTAGGAAGAACAATGATATGAAAAAGATAGATTTAGAAATTAACGGTTCGCAATCACACTCATGTAAAATCAAAGAGCTGTAAATCGGCAGCTATCATGAGGATGTGATAATTACCATCCACTATCGCCGTTAACGTCATTTTAAAAATATTTAAAAGTTTGGCACTAGCTATACATTGTAAATACAGAACATTTAGGGGGTGCAAAATGTTTGTAGTGCGCCTTCACAAAAATTTCAGGGGTGCAAGTGTACCCTTTTTCATCCCCGAGATTACGCCCACGTAACCCATTACCGAAATTAAAGTGCAGAACTTGTGTCTTCTCGTAGGTATTTTACGATATTTTGATATTTGAGCAAGTTATGAGATTTTTTAAACTGTAATATCTTATCTAATCATAACTGATTCGAAATGTAAGCATTGCGAAAAATTCTTTAAATTCGATGATAGGTCAGTTTAATATCAAAGTTAATTTCACGAAATCGGTTCTATAGAACGCAGATTTTCTATGTTGCACGTTTGTAAGACGAAGACAATACATGCGGGTGATTGTAGCATCTCCTTAGGTAGGTTATAGTTTTTCTTCTTGCGATTACTCCAACTATTGTGGCCAATACTTCTAAAATGTGGTTTTAATTATAGATTCTGGCGGAAAAACTACATCAAATTATTTCGATTTGTTAACCTATTCACTAATAATTTTTCAGTAATTGTTAGTTGTAGGTCCTACACCAAAAAATGTAAAGTGAACATACATCTTTCAAAATATATTGACCTTTGCCATCACAAAAACCAATAGTTTATTATTAACACAAGGGTGCATAGGATCTCTCGGCAGGGGAGGCAAGACCGTAGGTAAGGAGATCCATATTCCAGGTCCCTAACCTTAATTTTTTTCTTAGCCAAGGTCTTGTTTAAAGGTCATAATCATTGAAGTCAATTTTCACCCAAAATCATTATTGTGGTTCTTTTTAGTATATATTGATCTATACGATTACGGGTTAAATTAAATATAAAAATACTACCAATAAGAGTTTTCAAGAAGTCCTTTTTAATAATAATTATAATAATAATCAATATAATAAGAATACGTATCATTATAGTTCCATACGTCTTTTGACGTCAGTGTCTAATATTTAATAACTTCTATGATATCTTCATAATTTACATTATATGCTTTCAATTATTTATACTCTTACTACAACTTAGTTTTTCAGTCAGTAAAAAGTATATTTATCTAGATATTTACTATGTATAAAACCACCATCGTTTCTTCTTTTTTTTTATTATAAACTTATCCATACTTAAGTTTGCTTCAACACTCTGTAGTTTATATTAATAATTATTAATTACTTAATAGCTAATATTTAGGTTTACTAACATGGTAATTATTAGTAATATCACACTATTACAAAACGTCCGATCAATAATAATAGTATAAATAATCAATTTTTTTTAATCAGCTGCGATTACCTGCACCATAGAACAAATTGGCTAAATCCATTGACCTATAATAGGTCTATGGCTAAATCTATTTATAGTTAGAATAACATTTATAAATTCGTAATAATTTTTATAATCTTGGACGGTGGTTAGGTTATGATATTTGTATACAACTGATAACCACGATGTAGATAAAATTTTATCTACATCGTGCTGATAACGAACAAATCGTTCTCAATTTAAATTGTGATACAAATATGTAAAATACCATTTTAATGTATTTTATTATACCTATTGAAAATATTTAAATTTTATTAAAAAACATTATAAAATAAGATCCCGAGGAACGAAAAATCTCACGGGGGAGGCAGCTGCTTATTCTGTCACCAGCTACACGTGCGATGAGCCTATCAGACGGTTAATGTTTCACGTCGATGCGGATACCTCCTCTCTGATGTCCGTTCGTGAAATTTAACTCTGTATGTATTTATTGTAAACTTTATTTTATATTTATTTCCCTATATCTGTACAAAATTACATCTGAACTATTTTTATTGTATTCAATTAAAAAAGGACCTTGGCCGTACATCGTTAAATAAATGAATAAACAAGTTCTATCATTACAGCGCTTACGTTTACAATCGAAATATTATAAAGCATTTAAAACACGCATTAGACAGGAACACATTTTGATGTAGATGTACGGTAAAAAACCGTTGCATTTGTTCGTGAAAAATTCACAATCGTGCAATTACAAGTATACAACGTGAAGAGGACGAACCGTTTGTTCCCGACAGAAAACACTAAATTTTTCTAAAAAATAATAATTATTAAATATGTATGAACGTACTATTTACTTCTTGTACGTGGTAATGAATGTTATTATTGTCAACACTTCAGCGGCCGAATATGGTTTAGGGTCTGCATTTTGTACACCCGTGCTCACAGTGAGGTGGTGGTTTAAGGGGGGGGGGAAATATAGAATACGGTGAAACTGTTGATAATAGTCAACTCGCTTGCGTTTATTTAACACAACGTAAATCGTCAGTCGTAAGACTGTACGTGTCCGTTTGTAATTGATGTCGCCGCATGCCTGCGTTAGTCTCATCGATCAAGCGCACGTAATCAGTTCGCTTGTGTTTTATGTTATGAGACAACCGTAATTATAGGCACCATAAACATTACTTTGGTCTTAAAATAGTGTACGGGACGGATCTGTTTATTTTTTACTTCTTCTGTTCTCAGTTGAATTGGAACATATAGATAGAAAAAAAAAAAAACAAAAAAAACGTTTCACAAACAATGTACAATATGTACAGTGCTACGCTGCGGTACGCTAGAGTTTTGTGTTCGACGAACTGGCCCCAGGTAACTTTGAACTACTTATCCGTAAATCCTAATGTAAACGAATGCACAGGTTTTGTACGCGTTTTTCCTTCACTTACGATTTGCAGCAGCACTTCTCGTACACGAACACAGTTTACGTAGATACAAACGTACAAGTACGCGCGTACACGTATTTTGTCTTTTAAATCGGTCGTCATTGAGATTCTGGACAAGGCATAACATTTGGAAATAAAAACACAATAGAACAATTAGAAACAGAAAAAATTGTATTTATAAACTATGTACAACTGCTGTTCTTCAATTTATTTATACAGAATTATAATTACTTAATTATTAACTATTAACCTGAATATACGATTTAGAAAATAATACATCGACATTTTTTTTATAACATTTTTTCTTTTTAAATTACATACAAAATGGGATATTTATAGTTGTGTAAGTATACACGTGCACAAATATATGTATATATAAATATATATTAGGCATAATAGAGTTTTGCAGAGAATTAAACACGCCAAAATATAAGTATACAACACCTATTTAGAAAAAAAAAAAAACATCACAATACACCGAAAAAAAAAGAATGTTCAATACAAGAAATACATAGTTTTTAAATATTTAACACGTTCAATTTTATACATTCGAAATAAAATGAGCTAAGAGATGTAATAATAATTACAAGCGAATATCTCGCATTTTAAATTCACTTAAATGGTTTACAAAAAATGTATATAATTGTATAATAAAATTGCACATAATAAATATTAGCACACGAAATAAAACCAAACAAAACAGCTGCTAAAAAAATTAAATAATATAATTTATTTATAATAATAATAATAATATTAATTTTAATTAAAACTTAATGTAAATATTAACAAAGAGGTATACCAATTTATTTAAAGTAACAAAAGAAAAAAAAAAGAAAAAATAATACTAAACACTTCGGTCCATTGATGTTTTACGAACAACAACAATAACAACAACAACATACGACGTTCCTTATTTTTTAATTTTACTGTTTTTAAATACATCGTCGTAATATAGAAAAACGTTGGGGTAACTTAATAAAAAAGTAAAAACATGAAAACGTTGATCAAACGCAATAAGTTCTTTATTTAGTCAATGGCAATACACAATTAAATCTACGGCTTAGCAATACGGAAAAAAAATAAATAAAATTAAATTAAAATAATAAACAACATAACACGGTAACTCGTCCAGTGCGCAAGCGACTACTACTGTTGCTGACGGCAGCGGTGATGTCAACTCACGGAGTACGCGTCCACGCCCAACAACTGTTTGAGTTTGCGATCGTAACGGACCAAGAGTATTTGTTCTCCGGCCGCGGCAGATGCGTGTTCATCCGTAGAACCGTCGCTCTGGTCATTGGTCGTCGACTGTTCCGCGGCGGTTTTGTTGGCGGCGACGGGGGTGGTCTTGTTCGCGGTGGGCACCGTCGGCTGTCGGCCCAAAGTTTTTCTGGGCACCGCACGCTCGTTGAACCGGTCCAGCGGCACGGCCGTCACCGCGTTCTCGTCGTCCAACAGTTTGGCCAGCGCGTCGGCCGTCTTCACGGACAGCGCGGCCGACACATCCGAGAACAGCACCCAATCGTCTACGGTGTCCGCGCCGGTCGCGTCCGCGTTCCCGTCCGTGGGCAGCTTGTACACGTCCGGCAACGATTGGTCGGCGAACTCGAATTCGAACGACGGCACGTCGTCGGCCGTCGACTGCGGCGGCGAGCACCACAGCAGCCTGTCCACGTCTTCGCGTTCACCTGTAACACGGCACACATAACACATTAATGACGACGATGACCTACGAGTGAAAGAGATATTTTACCGTAAAATTTTTTTAATAGTGTACATTTTTTTAATTAATTTATTGTGAACTCAATTACATGTTTATAACTCAGCTAACCAATACTACCATTGGGCATTTGTCCACACTTAACCTCAAGTATTATATTTAAATATGTATAAGTATGAATAGTATGATGAATAAATTATGCAAATTTGAAATAATTTGAACAAAGGAAAAATAAAAAAAATAAATTTATTATAAATATATTTATACTTCGCTTTATTCCTTTATTACTTATCTCAGTAGTCAGTATACCTAAATACAATTAAAATGTAATAGTTACATTTATAAACCTATTTATAGAGTGATTCATAAAAATCATCACACTTAAAATATTATGTTCATCTGAATCATCTGATAAGTTATCAGATTCAACTAGATCATTTGTATCGTAATTTATCTAGAGAATATATATATAAATAAATATTATTCATATTTGCCTGAATAAAAAGTAGTTTTGAGGCATAAGTGTTGTTCAATCGGTTTTTTTTTTTTATTTTATTTTGAATGTGCGAACAGTGTACTTGTGTACTACGTTCGGGGAATGATGATAATTTGAATGGGTTTTACCAAATTCTCGTAATATTTAAATTGTTGACGTATCGACTACAACGGTCTACGGATAACATTAACCTAATAGAAATGTCACTCGATTTTTAGAACGGTAAAAAATATTTACCGGATAAAAAAAATATCGGTAAAATTTACGTAAATTTACCTTACCGCTAAAATTTACTGGGTAAATTTACCAAGTTCCCATCTTTAGTGACTAAAGACCATATGCCGGTTTATCCTTCGCATCCGAAAACGCGAGAAACGGACACCAACGACGTATAACAATACACGACGATTTTTCTTCCTTTCGCTTTATACCCCCCGGTAATTCTGTGAGACACTACCTTGTACCCATCTATGTATCCCATCAACTGTTGATCCATTTTTATATCTTTCGGTAATTTTTAGAACGCATCTCTAAACAAATCTTGGAATATCGATCCGTAATTACTCGAAGTATGTTTAGAGGATATAAGTACCCGCAGATCATGACCAAGGAAATGCAATCTATACAGTCAGGTTTTTTTTTTCTATATAGTCTATACAAATAACCTCCTCTCCAAAACAGTGTTCTGGTGATGCTGCCAATTATAAAAATAATGATCAACTCGTAGTTAAATTATATTATTATAGGCAAAGTGAACATGAACAATAGTGCATACCCAAAGACAATTGATGGAACAATTAATATTTACGATTAGAGTGAAATTGTACATCCAACCACAAGGTTGTTCATCCGAATAAACAATTCTGCAAGTGCACTGGACAAATATTTTGAAACACGAGACTGAATTTGTCATCTGTATACCGGATACATATGATACGATTAAATAATGCACCGTGTACATACATCTGTGAGATATTTTAAATGGCTTACAGGCTATCAGTTATTTTAAAAATGGAAAAAATAAAATAATTAATAATACAAATGAATAATGCAATCTATTTATATTTGTTTATTTTAATCTCATTTTGATCGATTTCGTAACTCGGCTTTTCGAGTATTTAACTATTAATTATATGTACCACGTGTATCTAAACGCGCATTTCTATTTTATGCAGTCGAACGTATATATTTGAGTTCACAGCGAACGGAGACAAAACAAATTTGAACAACATAATAAAAAACATTTATACAACAAGTAGTAGTTGAATTTTACGTGTTTTCAATCGTTGTGTGTGAAAATAAATATTTATAAATTTTTTAATTTAATTTAATACCACGACTATCCCGTGTTAATTTTGAATTTATAGTATACATTTGATGCCGCTCTTATTGTTATGATTTAATTATAATTTCTGTGTTTATTGTACATGATTGTTTTTAAAAAACGAGGAGGATAGGTGCAAAAATAAATTAATCTGCAATTGAACATTTTCGTAATTGTTTACAGTTCTAACGATTTTTCATCAAATCTAACATGAGAAGAAACATCGTATTGACGCATCAAAGGTAAAAAAAAGTTGTGGGGTGGGTAACGGATAATACACTTACCGTTTAGCGTCGTTTCGTCGAAATTCCAAACCGACGCGTTCCCGTAGCCTTGTATGTCATTTACATGATGTTCCAGTAGCATTCTTGTCTGTCTGTCAGTGGCCAAGGACAGTGGTGACTGCCCTGAATAAGTGGCCAAATGCGGGTCGGCACCGTAACCGAGCAACAGACGTACTAGATGTACGTCACCGTTTTCTACGGCTTCGTGTAAAGGTCTGAAAAATGAAAATAAATTTAAAAATTGTACGCAATTTTACTTTTGTCACTGCCGCAGCAGCAAGCGCAATATCTTTTAACTAAACAACGTTTAGTTGTACTAAGTACAAACAATTAAGTATTTGTATTTATTTATAAACAACTAATGCAGCGATTTTGACAAAGATACATATTAAGATTCGTTAAGATTCTGCCATACAGGATATATATTTAAGTGTAAAAGCAATAAACTAATAAAACATATAAATTAAATACTGTACGATATAATTGGTAATATATAAAATTAGTGTTAATTGATAACACAATAACTAATAATTGATGATTATATGTTGAAAAACCTTAATATATAAATAGGTTTTAATAATTCAAAGTTTGTTTTATAGACTCACTGTGTATATACGAATGTTTTAGACTTGTAAGAGATATATTATAATGCCGTGAGGGTGAACCCTAACAGATTGCGCCCACGCTGAGCGTGAGGTGAATGTGTACTGCGTATATACGTACCGAATACCTCCTTGGGCGCTGGCGCTTACGTCTGCGCCGAACTGTAGCAATAATTTGGCTATATGATAATGGCCTTGCGAACATGCTTCATGCAGTGGCGTGTAACCCGCGTTGTCAGCTACCGAAGGCGCGTACTCAAGTTTTTCAATGCAAAAACCAACAACGTCCTGTAAAAAAAAAATAAAAACACACGTCGTTAAAATACTTATAAGTCGATCTAATCATACGTATAAAATACGTGATGACGAAATCCTGAAGTTGGACACACACATATATATATATATATATATATATTATTTTATGTGTCTAGAAAGTTTAGAAATCTGTATTTGTACTAAAGCGTATCGTGAACGAGTTTCTAAACTTTCTTGACACACAATGTAAATACATATACCTAAACGTACACATAATGTGCACTTGAAATTAAAATTATTTCTTAACAGTTCAAGTTTATAGTTTAGTCTAGAAACAATATTTCATATCAATGTACATATACATCGTTATGCAGTCGTTAATGAGGCGTGTTAAAATACGCGAATTAATCATGTGTCGAGTAAATACATACCCAGTAAAAAAAATGTCATTGAAATAGTAATAATAATTTAATTATCTAACAAGAAAGGAGAAAAATGAGCATTAACAAATGCATAATGCATTTCATCTTTCGTTTGACGAGCGCATATCCTCCCGAAAGACGGACCCGGGTGAGATACGTGGGTATATATAACGGTAATAATATAATAGCGCGTCACGTGAAAATCGTTTTTGGGCGGAGAAAGGTTTATGCGAGTTAACACATAACAACAGTGTGTCGTCGTAAATATACGTCAACCCGGTGGTATTAACGAACTTTGTTCGTGGCGCGATGTGTATGTTGGGGGGGGGGTTGTCTGACGGTCCTATATATACGATAAACTAATTCCAAGAGAGAGAGAGAAAGAAAGAGAAACACGAGCATTATTGCGATTGCGTCGCAGTGTTTTAACGGTACGCGTGTAAACAATATATTTATGCAATAAATAATATATGTATCGGCACGCGTAAACGGAGGGCATATTGTAATAACGGTACCCCTCCCACCATGCGCCACGTCAAGTTTAGATCGATCAGATTCGCTTTACATTATTTTCTATTGTTTGTTTCTTTACTACGCAACAATACTTTTGCGTCCACATCAATGTAAAGAGATATGTGCAAATGAAGTGCATCTCTGATGATTTTTTTTCAAATATGTACTAAAAAACAAGTAGTGTATCCTAAGTAATAAGAAAAGAAAATCACAGCAACAAGCTTCGAATGAAAAGATCATTATTGACAATTCTCGACCCAACGTGATATTCATTTTATCAGTTCGGTTAAATTAGATTTTTTAGGTATTATTTTAATGAATTTAGTACATAAATTGTTAGAATAATAGAAAAAAAATACTGATAGAAATGAAACGAAATGTTCTGATGAACAAGTGCATTATATTTATTTATAATGTAAAATTCATAATACAATAAAAGCATTAATGTATAATCATAAAGCAGGAGTAGCCAAACTTTAAAGACTTGTGATCGACTTCTGAGTTTTTCTCAGTTGTTACAATCAACCAAAAAAAAAAAAAATAGTTGTAACTAACAAAAATGTATTTTATATACATGCATGTTACTCTTCTTTTATTCGGTTTAAAATATCAATAGGTAAAAAAAACGAAGTAATAATAACTTTAATATTATAATTTTACATAATACGTATTTTAATAAATATTTTATTTATTATTATTTATTTATTTTACATGAAGCAATAAATAATGTTATTTAATACGGAATATACATTAGAATATACACAACATACCTACATAGCTATTCAATTTTAATGTATAATTTCGTTTTTCATAGTTATTTAATACTATATATTAACTAATACTATATATTATTACCACAAATATTCTTATTAGTTGTTATTATTTTAATTTTTTATTTATGGGTTGAACAAAGATATAAAAATTGACAAAATATAAATAAATATTTTATATTTTAACTCTTTTCTTGATATAGTTCGAAAAAAACTGAAAGTCGCGGTTGACTCGAACTTATGTCACGATCGACCTTTTGGCCACCCCTGTCATAAAGTATGCATGGGGTATAAATATTTATAAGTGTCTTCACACTTAAAAAGTATTTATTAGAATTAAATTATTAATCAATTTTTATTTTCAGTATATTTCACAAATATGAATGCGAAATAAAATTTACTACTGCGAATTAAATATTTTATTCAGAAATATGATTATAAATTTGTATTTTCACGGTATATACATGTTATAGTGGTGATGATGGCGGGACACTAGCATTATTTTGATCATACTCTGCGGCGCGGAGATATGTTCGTAATTTACCCCATATAAAATACAGACCCCCCCCAAGTGTAGGACACATTTGAAAACCAATTTAAACGTGAAACGCGATAAATCCTCAGTATATATGTAAGCGAGTGTTGATGTATAATAATTTTATGCAGATGAAAATTTGATAAAAACAAAAACTAACTAAACATGAGAGAGAAAAAGAGGAGAGCTTGTTAAAACCGACCAGCAATTTAGTCTTGCATAATTTGTGTAGTAGTGTCACTTGTGGTTGCCATATGTACCGGGACTATCATAGACGTTTTAAATATGCTCTCTGCTCCGACAGGGTCCTCTAAAACTATTCTTTATGCGCAAGTGTTTAAAAAAAAATTAAATTGTTGAGATATAACTTTAAAATATCCATTTACACACACACAAATTTACATATATATGCTTTGCTAACTGATAAAAAATAATGAAATGCATATTTCTCGAAACCAAACATTCAATGAAACGACTGGAAAATTTAATTTAGTTAAGAAAAAAATTACTTTACTTTAGATCGTAAATACAATAATAACTATTATTTAATTTTATCTTTAGACTATTTGTTGAATATAATAAGAGACAAAAGCAGAAACATGAAACGTTGGTAAAAACAAAATCAATGGAAAAACAAATACTCACTTTGACTCCTAGTCTGGCAGCCCGGTGGAGTACTGTTTCGCCGTGTCCCTTATTTACTATCCATACTTTGATATCGGCTTGAATTTCGGATATAAAACGCGGCGCGCACTTTGGTGGTGGCGTGGAGGTGGTAGTAGTAGATACAGAGGTGGATGATTTTTTTTCCGACGCGGGTTCCTTCTTTTTCTTTTTTTTGATGTAGTCAAACCCTGACCGGAATTTTTTGCGCATAAATTTACGTTTAAACAACATGCGGGTAGGAGGTGGTTTTCTTCTGATTTTGTTGTCATCGTCGTCATCATCTTCGTCTACCTCGGCGTTGACATCTTCATCATCTGGAAGATCCCCGGTGATTTCTTCGCTGGCGCACCCTTTCTTCTCCTCGTCTTCCTGTTGTCGCCTTTTGCGTAGGTTACGTTGCATCAACTTCTCCGCAGACACGATCTTTTCGCGTTTTAACAGTCGCCGACCTTTAAACACATCCCGTCGTCCGAATAGATGACCCAACCGCTTCGTCTTGTTCTTTCCGGTGGCTGTGGTTGAAGCGACGGATACGGCGGAAGTCGCCGGTGCGTGCGACTGAGATGTTGACTTGACAGTTTTGGGTATTTTGGCCGGCTTCAGCAGCGGCGGAATGTTCATGATTGATGTTAACGATACCTGATCGGGACCTACAGCGGAAGGCGGCGACACCACTGATATGAGTTTGGACGGCAAGCGTAGCGACCGTTTGAACTTGTACAGTTCATCCTTCCAGTCATCCGTGGTTGTAACAGCCGCGTGCGCGGACTTCTCGCCCAACGATTTCTTCCGTCGCCTTTTTGGAATGTTTTTGTTTTTTGCGTTGGCTTTCTTCTTCGCGGCCAGCAGTGGTTCCTGTTTGACCAATAACGGTCGGCTCCGAGACCTTAGTTTCATCCGCATGGACTCACTGCTATCCTTTTCTTTGGGCTTCTTAACGACCACAGCGGCTGCTGCTTTCACCGGAATCTCGTCAGTGTCGAAATGAACGAACGGGTCGTCCAACAACTCGTCAAAAGCGAACGTGTAATCTTTCAACGAGTTTTTTCGTCTCAGCGATTGCCTCGGGTTGAATTTACTGGCTACTTCGTTGATAGCAGCTGCAGCTGCGGCCGCGGCTGATCGTCTCGTTGTATTTTCATTTACTTTTGTTACATTTTCTTTTTCTGCTGCGACCTTCTTCTTAGTAACTTCTGTCTTCTTATTTTCCTTCTTGCTGTTGAGATCTTTTTTGTTGTTTTGTGGATCTTTTTTGAGATCGCGTTTTTCTTCTTTTTTTAGCCCTTTCTTCTCTTCTCTCGCCGCTGCAGCAAGCTCTTTCTTTTCCGTTTTTAGCAGTGATAGATCTTTCTTGATTGTTTCTTTCTTTTCACCTTTTTTTTGCTCTTTCTTTTCTTCTTTTTTCGATTCTTTTTTCATTTTCAGCTCTTTTTTATCTTCTTTTTTTAATTTCTTTACTTTAGTTACAAGCAATGGCTTTGGAAATTTTAACTTGAATAATCGTTTTCTTTTCGGTTTCACTTTAGATGTCGCCTTTTCATCGTCTTCTTTTTCTTTATCACCTGTCGTTTTCTCTTGATCTATTTCTTTCGTTTTGTTTTCTTTGTCCATATCCAACGATTCCATCTTTACTGGCTTATCACCGTGATTTAATTTTTCTTGAAGAGCAGACTTTTCAGTTTTAATTACTTCTGTTGGTTTCTTTAATACATCTTCTTTTAAATCTGTTACTTTATTGTCTTGCTCAGTTTCGGAAATAGGTTCTACTTTTATTCGTTTTGTATATTTTCTTTTGGGCAACTGCGGTAGTTGTTCTTTTGGCAATTTTCTTTTAACTGGAGTCTTGACCTTTTTCTTTTCTTGAGTTTCAGCCAACTGCACTACAAATGAGTTGCACGTATTCATCCAAAACTCTTCGTCATCATCTTTTTCCACATCCTCTTTATTTAATAAACATAGTTCCGGATCTTTAATAGGTGACGGTTCTCTTCTGAAAAATTGAATCATGTTGAAAATAAACGAGTACAATACAAGTAAATTGTTTTACATTTTTAAATAATGATAAATTTGTTAATTACAGTAACCATCAAAAAAATCCAAAACATGTTAAATTACGTCATAAATAAAATAATTTAAAAACAGACAATATATTGTAAATATAAATATAAAACTTACTTGATATCTAATTTAACGTCTACAACTGATTCAGTTTGTGTAAGCGGAATTTGCTCTTGTTTGGTTTGAGACACGCTATTATTCGATGGTAAAAACGGGTGAGGCGATATGGCCGTGGCAGCGGCCATTGGGCTACTCATTCTCATGCCACTAGAAGACCCTTCAGTCGAAACCTATGCAAAACAAACATAAAAAAATTAAATCATACTTTCTTGGCTATTCGCAGTTAAAAACAACTTAATAAAAAAGAATTTAAAAATTATTATTACATTTAAAATTAAAATAAAGTGTTCATTGTATTATTGAAACATAAAAATCAAAAAGTAAATTATTATATAATAATATATTTTTTAGAAAAGGACTACTAAAGAGCATAATTATTTTTAGTGACACAAACATTGAGTCGTATATTATAATTTTTCTTTTAGAATCTGTACAAACATATTTAATAACATAAATTAATAATAAATGAAGACAAATAGAAATAACTTGATCATTCTTTTTCTTTGCAAAAATTAAAAATTTATATTTTAATTCACTATTGATGTATCCTGCACTGATTTTTTGACGACACAAATATAAATCATTATTGAAATATATACAAGCTATTGTTTCGATATGCGATTGATGATCACGGTGAAAAAATCTATTTTAATAGATTGAAAAATACAGTGAAAACCAAATGGACCGGAAAAATAAAAAAATATATATATAAATCAAAGTCACACCTGTTTCCTTTCAGCTTTGGTGCGGATCCGGGGCGCGCTGCAGTACGCTCGGTCCATGTAATAGTCGATCTTTTTAGGGAATGGCGTGACGGCCGTGCGTTCAGCCATGTAATAATCGGTCTTCTTCAAAGGCGTAGTAGACGGCTCCTTCCGTATGGGCGTCGAGAACACCATTGCGGGCGTGGATGGCGCCTCAGCGATCTGCGGCCGACTGCTCTGGTCGCGTGATTCGATGTTCTGCTTCAGTATTTCTAATACTCGTTTGTCGGCTTGAGCGGGTCCTTGCTGTTGCTGCTGTGGCTGCAAGACCGGCGGTAGCTGTGGATGCTGGTGCTGCAGATGTTGATGATGTTTCTTCGCTGAGGTGTATGTGCTAAACTTTTGCTCGATCTGCCGGTCGATGGCCGCGCGCCAAGCTTCGTCGGCGGGCGAGAGCTGCAATAGGGGCGGCCCCTGGTGATGCACAACCGGCGGAAGAGGAGTTGGCAAGGCAGGAGACGAAGACAGTGGTAGTTGTTGCTGCTGCAGTGAAGATACCACCACGGGAGGCGGCGGCAGTGGAGACGGTGGTGGCAGTGACAGTGGTGGCGTTTGTAGTTGATGGTAGGTGGGTGCAGTGGCATTATGTTGCGGTTGTCCACTGACTACTACAACGGTAGGTGGAGTTGTTTGTGGTGTCACCCCTGCTGCGGACAGGGAAGTTGACGGGCCACGGCAAGCGTTAAAGTCCGGTTTGAAGTTTACTTTGGGTATGTCATGCCCGAATGGGTTCAACCGATCATCCGTCGAATCGGCCGAACGGCACACGGTTTTCACCGATAGGTCAAGCGGAGATTCGCGTTTCATCTCGAAACGCAACTTGGTCGAAGCACTGGTCGTATTTTCCTGTCCAACTTTAACCTGCTCGTGGAGAGAAAAAACAATTAGTTTTTTAAATACATTATACTATACTCTTTAAAAATAGACACATTGAATATAATTTGGACATGCTAATTAGAACACTAACAAATCTGAACACTTCGTAGAAATATAACGCTGTTTGACGTCTTTTTGACGATTTTCTAAATTATGAAATACTTCCAGATTTATCCATAGCTGAGATGACATTCTATCCTTATTATTTACATATGCTAAAACGCTTAAAACCGAATTGACGATCCACCATATTAGACGAATAAACTCCTTCGTTGAATTCAAAATCAATGATAGTAAAGAAAAGTTCACAGGTGTCAAAATAAATGATTTTATTTTCCATTTGTACAACTTAAATATGTTTTTTTATATTAATATTATTATTATTATTGTTATAAACATATTCAATAGACATTGAAGCGTTTTTTCCTTTTAATAATTCCTACATATGAATAAATCGCTAAAACCGATTTCCCTCTTGTGCTCTTTAATGATGTAATTATACAATGTATTTATGAGAACTCTAGGGTTCAGCAAAAGATAAGATATTAGAAGACATCAAAAGTTTAACCATTAAATACAAATTGTAAAGGCTATTTATGACACCATCGGCACAATTGTATATGATCTTGCGTGTTCGTTGGAGTAATATATGTATATATTACATAAAATTAAAAAAGTTTTAAAGCACTTACCTATAAATTGGTTATGATAACGCAAAATTGAAAGATAATACAAAAACTAAATAAGACAAAAATTACTTATGAATTCCTAAAGAAGTATGTAAAATATTAAACAACACGAGAACTGTGGAAAAAATCGACTACTAATAATTGGGGATAATTTCTTAATACGTTCATATCGAGCAACACACTGTACGTATGTAAAGAGAATATGAAAAAGTTATACAAAGGATTAATTATACATATTAAAATAGATCATGTATATAAACAGAAAAAAAGAAATCCTGTAAAGTAAAAAAATTGAGTATATATAATTTTATTTTTATGATACATGAAATGCATTAAATTCATTTAAATTTTTTTGGAAACTGATTTAAGATTAGAATTGATATAGAAATAAGTAAAATATACCGTGTTGATAATAAAAACACCTGAAGTGGATCGCATGCACTTAAGTAGGTTAATGAGAAACCGATATATAAACAATTTAAACCAGGGTTGGTAATATACGCGTATAAAACGTACAAAATGACTAAAACGAAAACGTTTTGTTTTTGAAATTCACTTTAAAAAAATTAAAAATACTTCCTTTTTCAGATATTAAGTTAGGATTTTAATTTTTACACATAAAAACATAAAGAAAGCGAGGCAAAAGAAGAAGAAGAAAAAGACACATAGTAAAAATATATTAAGTAGTAAAAGTTATAGATGTCTGTTATATAAACAGGGTTGGTATACGCGTATAAAATGTATAAAATTATTAAAACGTATAATATATTTTGTTTTTAAAATTCAATCTTAGAAAATTTAAATAATTTTTTATTTCTATACTTGGCAAAAATATATAAGATAGTAAAAATTATATATATATATATATATGTTACAAAAAAAATAATTTAGTTCTCAATTTTTTTCTCTCATTTTTTCTTATCCAACTAAATAGAAAATAATAAAAAATTGCTATAGGCACAGAATATAATCCTTATATTTATATTTATTACATTGATATAAAATAAAATTTAAACGTTGCCAAAAATATTTAAAATTTTATAAATATTACAAGTACAATGAATTTACTATAAATATGTTTACAAGATAATGATAATTATTAATAATAAATTAATAGCTCTATACTTGTCTATTTATAATTTATATTTCCTTTTTCTATAGTCAGTGTAAATTATAAATATACTATTGTTTATAAGTGATTTTATTTTTATACGATATAAAACGTATATAATTATGTGATATATGTGATACTATACATTTCAACCCCGATTTAAACTATGGAAAATGAATCATATAGGTAAGTAAGAACAATTGTATACGAAAATTGAAGCCGGACTAAGTTCATTATAATATTATCGCGCTCGTGTGCTACGGTTCTAATAATATTCAAAAGATTCACTTATGTAAAACAATTAATGAGAAAATTTAAAATAATATATATGTAAAATTTAATTTCTCATCATTCAACTACAACCGTTTCAGTAATGAATAGTATAATAATAATAATAATAATAATAACGAATCTAATTAATTTAGATTGCGTGCATACCTGTTGTGTAATAATTTTGATAACTGTCTACAGCACAACGTAATAATAATAATACAAAAGATATTCAGAGTACGTGTAAGTATGGAAACGCGTTAATTTGATCGTATACAACAACATTATAGAAAATAAGGAAACTAAAAAAAGAAATGTAATCAAGTACCTTTGAAATTAGTCGTCTTTTGAATATATATAATTAACTGAAAATTAATTGTGTAATAATATTACTTCGCTTTCGTTTGAACGTGTTTTTAATCAAACACCAATAATGTCACATAATATTATAACAATAAAATTGTCGTGTTTGCTAAAAAATCAATATGAACAATAATACAACGACAACGACGATACCTTATTTTTAAAACGCGTATGTAAGCGCATTCAAGCTAAACACTGTAATTATGCGGCGTCGTCTCACGTGAGGCTGGGAACGATATTTTTTCATCCAAGGTGAGACTAAAAAAAAAAAACCTATAGATAAACTCGCCTAATTTCAACATTACAAAATCGATTTTTATATTCGTTTATTTTATATCGTGTGCGATCAACCTTGTACATTTGACGCGGGGTTTGTGGTCATTCCTGAGAGCGGGCGCAAACGCTAACCGGACTGCAAGAATATTATCGGACACGTACAGATCGAAACTTTATAAAATGTTGTATGTGCGACAATCATATTAAATACACAATCATCTCGCAAGTAGGCAAAATGCAGATTTTTTTTTTTAAATAATAGTTTTAACAAAAAAATATCCTATGTATTTATGATAAATGAATCGAAATATCAGTATAAATATACCTGTATTTATAGATTACTATGCAGATGGAAAATTTTTTCCGACCAACAAACTACCGATTATGACATTTTTTATTCAAAACTAATCGTACGATATACTCTAACGGAATTCATATACTTCAAAAAAACTTTCGTTTAAAAATTATATGGTAAACTGCACTTGACGCAATGTTTTTTAAAGTAAAAATAGTTAAACTTAGAACCCTGTCACAGTAAAAGAACGCGAGGATAATCCGCACTAATTGATAAATCATGATAACACGCTCATGTAGCGACTGACCCATTCAAAAAATAGTTACTTAAGATGCAAATAATGTTCGGTATTACACACACACACATACACGCACGTTTTCCGTCGCAATTAATTTATCGCGAAACTAAAATGATAAAAATGCACTAACGTTATTTAGAAAAGATTATTTATAAAACACGGATATATTTTATTTATTTTTTTTTACTCGTTCGCAAACAGCTTAGTTCCGAAATAAAACGATACGACCAGTAGCGTATTTACGGGGGAGGTCCAGAGATAATGAACTCCCACAGAGCAAAAAAAAAGACAAATTCATGTTCCTGCAGCATAGTTAAGTAATAATAAGTATAGTATATAATTAGTATGTAATGTTATTTTGACTACAATTTCCAAGGTAAAGTGTAATAAAGGTAATAGGCATTAAGGCGCGTACACACTATGTAACAAAACGGCGATCCACCAATTGTCGGTGTTTTGGCGAAACATCAAAGGCTGTTACGCGATCACGTTACAATATGTTTGGACGCTCTGACGAACATAGCCGTGTAACATTATACATTTATCACATATGAATTATGAACCTTTAGAGAGGATCTACCTACTTATTCATTTTAGGTTTGTAGTTCACTTTAATAATTCATTATTAAGAAGATGCCACACATAGGCCCTACAAGGGCGGCTCTAGGAAGGGGCTAGGGTTCTTGAAATATATTTATTTAAAAATCAAGGGGACAGTTTTTAATTTGAAATACAGTTTAAATTACTGTTGTTGTTTAATTATGTGGCACACTACTGAGTATGAGTAAATCGACACTGAAGTTTATTTCAATAATAAATGGAAAAATGGAAATGTTACATGTTACAGGTTACAGACTATTGTTACAGTTGTTCTGTTGTAACAGTTCGTCAAATTGTTACGCGTTGCATGTTCGCCGTTTTGTTACATAGTGTGTACGCGCCTTTAGGTACTCGTATCTTTCTTGGAAATATTTCTTGGAAGCTATCGCACAGAAAAAGTGTCACAGACGACAGAAATTTATTTTATAAAATTACATTTTATTACGTAGTATGAAATATTATATATAATATTAAAAACAACTAAACGAGTATATATTTAACTCCTTCAAAAACTATATGGGACGTGACATATTACAAAATATTATAGTTTAAATGAATTAAGTATAAAATATAGATCTCTCAAGAAAAATTTGAAAATACGTCATTAGATGTGACGGTCGTCATTTTTCATACGAGAAATAAACTGGCATACATTGCACCAAACTGTAATGATATAAAATTGAGTATTATTTTACATATTTGTTTGGATCCAAACATAGAAATGTCGGCGACCACGGCTACACACAATGATAATGTAATTTATATGTACACATAGGCGACAATATTACTTCGGTAAATACATCCAATGACAGCGACTATAATATAGTATTATTACTATTATAAAACAATATACAGGCAGAAAATTATAGTTTGTAGAATACACCGTACGATGATATAAACTCAATAATAATTATATTTTGTCTTTTAAGAACTGACAACAGAGAAGCAGCACTAACGAGTACTGTGTTAGGTTCAAATTATTATTACCAACCCAAGAATAAACATTCTCGTTCTTTATAATATGGTCTATAACATCAAAGTAAACGTTTCAATTGGGTACATGTGTTACATCGAAATAATAATACGTAGTGCTACTCTAGTTCAACAATAACACACACACTGTTGGAGTCATTATGAATGGTATCATTCCGCCATTTCCGAGGAGCTGTATATTATATTACGGCGATTAAAAAATATGTGAGCGCGCGCATATCCCTTGCAGAGTCAAATTTCTTCTTAAATTCTCAATTGCTTAGGGTTGGGTTGAAAAATCCGTTCATAGTGGCCCATCACTCGAAAAAAAAATAGAGAGAGGAGAAATATTTTACGATTTTAATGTACATTGCCAATTCGACAGAGGTGTATTCTATATGAATGAAGAAAATCATGATCAATTCGAAAATGGCTAGAATAGAATTAATTTTAGTAAAATGCAAGTCCTTTCTTTTTAGGTAATCGTATTTATTTATAGACCTATAATTTGAAAGCAGCGTACTTAATATATGGCTAATGAAAAACAATTTTGAGTGAATATTTGTTTAATATAATAATAATATAAGGCGAAAAGGAATATTAAAGATCAAATAATAAAATAAATATTCGTTCTGCACCTTATAATATAGTTTTTTGTCAATTCCAAATTTACAATATTTTATCATCAAGCAAAAAAATTAAAACGAAGTAGTGAAATCGATCTCAAGCATGTTGGACAAGTAATTTGAATCTGTTGTAACGTACTGTTGTTCAAAATATTAATTTTATACGTAATAAATTCAAAAAAATTAGACGATCAATACCAATATGTTACGTCAGAAAACACGTCTGAATTACGTCGATGTTGTGGATGGAATATATATATATAATAAATAGGAGACTGCATATTATCGGTATCTAATCCTCTTGACGATTTTATTTTAATGGCAAGAAATTTTATTATTTTAAAAACAGTGTTATCGTGAAGCTTAAATAGATAGGTAGGTAAGGTATTTAAGTGTTATCAAATGTAGTTAGAATTCAAGACCAACGCCAGACTATTGGAAGAATTTTTTTTTTAAAGGTTTATTATCAACGATTTGGTATCGCATCAATAAGCAATTATTTATTTTATAAACATAGTTACAGCCATCGATCAACGGGTTATCGTTGTGACGTCATCAGTTCACAAAGCCAGTCGTCGGAGAACACGCATGAAAAAACGCAAGACTTCATTATTTCGGCTCCAAACTATGTCATATCAGCCAACGATAAACATAACCGTGGTAGGCAGACATTACTCCCGAGCGCATTTCGTCGGACGTAAAACGTGATAAAATAAAATATTATAATAACGCATCTGTAGTAGGAAAATAACGAATGGAAAATGAGCTGCAGCGGAAAAGGCGAGAGGAATAATTGGCATCCACGCGGTGCGGTCGTCGCCTCATGGTAATAATGCGCGTGCGTTGTACGTAATACACTAAAACCATGTAGTTTTTTTTCCCGTTATATTGTTCATCAGTGCTACTACCGTGTTTACGGCGAGAGTACACCGATAACAAAAACACACATCAATACGTGAAAAATTATAATAATAATAAAAATAATAATCATGACAATAATAACAACATCGACGTGGGCAATGAACAACGTACACGTGACGAACCCACAAACCACTAAAAACCGAATAAATTCCGATGAAAACAAAACACGCATTAACAGATCGAGGGAAACAATAACATAATACTATGACCACTCATACCAAAATATTTAAAATAAATACTACAATTGAAGCAGTGAACTACACACGCGCATTATTCGCTACACGTCTGGTATACGGTTTTAATGCTCACCATGTTGAAGTATTTTACCAACGATGTCTGTTTATTTTATAAACGTTAATTATTACTATTATTATTACAGTGATAATATAATATTGGGAAAACGATAGTGTCAATGATTTTACCTCATAATAATTGATAACATATTTATAACCGAGAAATTTTAACATTCAGGAAGTAGTTAAACATAATGTTCACAACAATAGTGTACTTACTAAGATATTTAAATGAATATTTGATTTATAATGTGCGAGAGAACAACGAAGAGACGGGATGTTGAGATACAACCGAAACACTCACCGCATGAGACTAACTATGACCGCGTTATGAATGGAAGTGAAACTGTTTAGTTTTATGAGACGTTGATAAACAATCGAAGGACACTACATCTAGCGTTATCGAAAGCGTTTTAAAATAGATATTTTCCCCCAAAACAAATTCTAAGTAATTATTATATTCCAAGTCTGATTGCCACATAATAATAATAATGAATGTGTCATATCATTGATTATAAATACAATATTATAATCAATGGTTATAATTATGAAGTTATATATAGTTTACCATTGTAATACGATGTATTAATGTTTCTACAAGGAAACGTTGGAAATTGGATGGTGAACTGTGGGGAAAAACGCACTCAATATTTTCGAGTCGTACAAAAACATCGTTGAGGAAAAGTAACAAATGTTAACCGGGTGGGATAGTATACGTTTTAACGAGAACTTTTTTCATAAGAGAAATCCAGATCGCCCTCCATGAAGTAGAATGGGAGGATAAGATGGTATCGTAAAGCTTTCGTTGTACATTTTCATGTGGCAAAATATAATAAAAATGATTGAAATAAAAACGATAGCACTCGTCATCGTGGCGGTTATTGTGACACGTAATAACAATAATAATGTATTCATTAATTTCAATGGAAAATATAAATTACCATCGTTGTAGTATCCACCACGTTTTTGTTGTTATTGTGAACCGTTTTCCAGCATTCAATTTATTATTAAACAGATTGTTGTATGAAAATTGAAGAAAAAAAATGTTAACTATCTCTGTCTCGAATAGGGTTGTCATCGACGGTGTGTTTGTCCGATAATAATAATATAAAAAAAAAGTACATCGATCTATTTTTATATTGTAAATGTTTTATTGAAACCCCAAGGCCGCGGTCAGTGGAGGCATTTCGCGGAGATCGAACATTTTCGTATTTGTTAATATCGCACGAAAATCATTTAATTTTTAATTACTGTTTGTTTTAAAAAAATCCGTCCACAATATAAACATCACACAATCATAGACGTTTATGTCTATGTGAGCACGCAACTTACTATATTACACATAACAGTTGCTTCTCCCAGTGTGTTATACATTATTATAATATACGAGGTATTGTGTAAGGTCAATTACGTATATTGTATGTCCACTTACCTACATATTTTAGTACAGAAATATCACGAAAAACGAATCGATTTTGATGCAATAGGTAGATTACGGTAGATTTGACGTGGATTAGGTGACTATAAGAGTAACGATTTATCAGAGTTATTGTACAAGAATTATCGATTTTCATAGATGAGAACGCTGTGCTTATAAGTGAGGTCGTAGGTCATATGATCAGTGAATATTACGATCGTATAAATTGAAACGATATCCGGTTTTATTACCCAGCGGTCGCAGATATTTTTCGAATTTGATATAGAATATGAAAATAGATTTAAATTCGTTAATATTTTCACTGAGATTAAGGATAAATTTCTATGATTAAACTTAAATTTCGTTTCAACATTTTAATATCGTATCGAACAATTGTCAAACGTTGTTTAACAAGAATATTAAATAAAAATTCAGAAAAAATTAAAATGGACAAATTAAACGACTGTCGAAAAAAAATCGCCATGTAAAAAATGTCAAAAAAAGTCTTCAAATTCAGAACAACCCTTTACCAAACACTGACTGCACTTATATAGTAATATCATCCCGCATACTCGGGTAATTTTAATCTCAATTAGATTTAAATAGGTAACAGACCTGTTGCAACTGGCCGGCAGCCGTAGCGGGCCGGGCAGGAGGCGTGAGCTTGTGTAAGTTGAGCGGATAGTGTTGCTGCTGTTGCTGCTGCTGCTGAGGTTGTTTGGACGACATCGACGACGATTGGTGTTGTAGCTGTTGTGATACGACGACCGGTAACGACGATGAAGATGATGATGTCTGACGGTGATGGTGGTAGCCGTTTATGACGGCCGCCGTCACCGCCGAAGACGGCGGCTGTTGCAGGAACGTGGGTGTTCGGGCATCTTGCCGGCCGAACACGGTCCACCGGTGGTCCATGCCAGCCACGACTACGGCGGGGGAGGACTGCGATGAGGTCAAGGGTGCAGTCGACGGAGCCGCGGCGAACGGCCTATGGTACGACGACGACTGACCGCTACTGCTGTTGCTGCTACTACCGTTACTGCTGTTGCTGCCACCGTCATAAGGTTTGATCTGGAACGGTCTAGATTCCAAGTACGATGGCTGCACCGACGCCGGTCGTTTGTGGTGGTGATGGTCATCCGACGACCTATGGTTGAGGTGATGCTGGTGCTGCTGCTGCTGCTGCTGCTGTTGCTGTTGCTG
The DNA here is from genome assembly GCA_034509805.1 of Sipha maydis. NCBI lineage: Eukaryota > Metazoa > Arthropoda > Insecta > Hemiptera > Aphididae > Sipha > Sipha maydis. The sequence goes on along the minus strand of JASXSY010000645.1, from coordinate 64,123 downwards.
AGACGCTGGTTGTTGCTGCTGCTGCTGCGGTTGTTGGTGATATCGCGGTTCAGGTTTCTGCACGATCACTCGGTTGATCTCTTGAGATGCAGCCGCGGACGAGGACGGTTGCTTAGCCTGAGCAATAGGTACAGCTCTGACTCCACTGCGAGGTTGCTCGAGTTTCGGATCGTATCTGATGGCCAAGTGCGACGACTGCGGTCCAGTCGCCCCGGTTGGCACTTCGGACTTCGGTCTCTCTAACGGTTGAAACCTACTGCGAAAAAATACAATTTGGTTAGTCATATCCACATGTGACACCCGAAGACTCGATCGCAAACGTTTACGCAATCGGCTACCACAAGAGTGTAAATATGTTTATGCCTATAACATAAATATTTGCTAATCGCTCGATTCGGCTTAAATTAAATGCTACAGTAAGTTTAATTCGGATTCATCCGACAATCCGGATTCTCTCTTAGGCTGTTTGCACACAGTCCGATAATATCGGTTACGATAATAATATCGGATCTATTTTGCACATTAGTCAAAATTATCGGTCCGATAAAAGAATAAAAATCATATTATTACGGTTTTTGGGCTAGTATCTGTCAGAAATTCCTTACCATTTCTAGTGTTAATTTAAAATGAATTCTAAACAGAAAATCGCCCTCTTAGCTGTATTACACATAAAACAAAAATGTGAATTATTATCAAAAAAACGCAAGAGGACTTTTTGGGTGCACCCTATTTTAACAGCAAGAAACGTAGAAGGTGTTTTTTATACGTTATTTGAAAAACTTTTTGATGATGAACGAAATTTTTTTAATTATTCTCGCATGAGCTATTACATTTTATTTCATTATTCCGATAATATCGACGAGTGTGCAAACGTATCATTTATTTTTAGTAATCTTTAAAACCGGACCGATAAAGTATCGTCAGATTTTGGTCGTTTGTCCGACATGCTCAACGATATCGGTGAAATGAAATCGACATTTTATCGGATCGGAACTAGTGTGCAAACGATTGATTTAAAATAACGTATTATCGGTGTATCCGACACAATCACCGATTTTATCGGACTGTGTGCAAACGGCCTTAGTAATTTCAAATGTTTCTATAAATTTAAAACATCGAATAAAATTAAATATACGTAAAACTTCAGATCCAACATATTTATTAAAAAATTTGGATCGGCGTCATGGTTGAACCGAATAACTGGATTGAAAGAGAAATCCGAATAAAATGGATTGAAACCGACATCCAGATTAAATAATTCGAATTAAGTTTGGGTTAGGTTATCCTTTGATCAACTCATTGGTTTGAAGTACTAATATTTACAAACTCGAACGTATACTGACAGACATAACAGTAGCGAATATCGGGGGGGGGGGGAAGTGGATTGCTCCTTCCTTGGGATATTTGTCAATAGTATATATTATTACTTGTTGTAACTTGTGTCTAGTAAATAACCTTTTTTTTTAGAACATTTTATTATTTTATGCTTGGTTGCCCAAACGATTGATAAAAATAATTCAATAAGCTATGATAACGATGCGATTAACAGTCGGATAATCTTTGGAGCATGATTAAAATTGTTTGTATGGAACGGGGTTATGGACTTTTTTGTGGATTTTATATTCAACCCCCCCAAACCCCTCAGAATAAAGATATATCCGCCACTGAGACATAATTGTATCTACCTACACATGTACGTGCGTTGGATATATGTTTGATAGGAATAATTTTTTGCGTAAACGGCATCAAACTTACTTGGGCGGTGGTGGTGGCGGTGTCTGGATTGGCTTGAATCGCAAGTAATCCCTGTCGATGGCCTGCTGCTGGCTACTACTGTGGGTTGTCCTGTTGTAGTAGTGCGAAGAATGCGGAGTGGGTGGCGGCGTCTCGGGAACCGAAGGCTGCTGCAGGCCGGATGCATGCTGTTCCTTAGGCGCGGTAAACGGCGACTGGGGAGGGGGGCGCGGTGGTAGTCGGCTTGGGTACTACAGCGTACGGCGACGGTTTGGACACCATGGCGTACGGCGACGGCTTAGCCGGCGAGTACTGTTTGCCGGTGGGCGGTGATGAGCGGGCGGTTGTCGATTTGAACGGCGACTGGGCCAGCGGTGGCGGTTGCTGTTGTTTGACGGTCGACGGCGGTGGCGGCGGTGGTGGCTGCTGCAGCTGGAAAGGCGATTTGTACGGCGACGACGGCGACGACGAAGACGACGAAGACGAGGGCGGCAACTGATGGTGGTGGTACTGCTGTAGCGACGGTGGCTGAAAGTGGTGGTGCTGGAACGCCGCAGGCTTCGGGTCAACGGCGGTGCGCGGGTAATGCCCGGGTGACGTGTACGGCTGATAGTTGTACCGCTGTAGATGCGGATGGTGGTAACCGGCGAAACGGTCGGTGCCCGATGCCGACGATGGTTCCGTCGACGATGATGATGATGACGACGACGACGACGATGACGTGCTCATTGGCGTCCGACCGCCCCCGCCACCGTTGTGAAGCAGATGGTGTGAAGGGGGTAGTGGTGGGGCAAAGTGCAGTTGGGCGGCAGCGGCTGCAGCAGCAGCATCATTTGGGATTCCTTGGAAATATTTCCTCGTGTTTTCCAACATATTGCTAAATCCCGAATCCATAATATTACTTCAGCCTGCGGACAAGAAAATGATGCGAATTTAGAATACAATTCGATGCGGTAAGAACTCCTTGATGGTCACATAATATGTTATATATTATATAATTGTGTATGGAAAAAATAATTTTCACTTTTGTTATAACTTATGGAGTGTTCTCAGCCAAGCAGATTTAACTAAACGAATTAAACATCGTATACCAATACCGGCTAAATACTAACAGTTCGGTAAATTCATTCGTACAAAAATGCATTCCACGAACACGAATCGTCTCGTGAGAACATAACCGAACAACATTATTGAGGGTCATATAATGTGTATCACTATTATAGATACTAAACCTTTCATGTACACTAGAAAAAACGTGTGTTATACAATGGAAACCTGCATCGTACGCCGTAAACATTGAAATACTATTACACACACACACACACACACACACACACACACACACACACACACACACACACACACACACACACACACACACACACATACACATATATAATGTACGAACTGATTTTCGAGTGACTCTCGGATTACTGCCCAAAAACAACGAAAGATAAAGGGAAAAAAATTATTAGTTCTATAGGTTAGCACGTCAAACAATGGATAAGCGTGTCTTTTATATACAATCCCTGCGACAGCAACACCATATTACTAACATATCCGGGCGAATTCATCTGATCACGTTTTTAAGGTATTTAACCAAGTATAGAATTAATATAAAAACGAAGGTACTATAAACTCACATACATATTTATTTAAGAATATACCATAACGCGACTATAAACACATACATACACACGGATTTTGCAGTTGAATAAATATATGAACACCGTTTGATTTTTTGTCATATTTAAAATAACAATTATGTAATACGCGTATAGCAAAAGATTTATTCGATTTAAACTTTTGTGTACACATATAAGCTCTAAATTCCTAAGTCTAATTTAATACACCAACATTTTATAATATTTTACAATAATTTATGTATTTAAGAAAATAGTAATTAGACATACGTATGATCAAAGTGTAAATGTTGTATTGATTCACGTATATTTATTTCAATACAAAAAATAAGAACTTATCAGGTATACATTTAATTTTTTAGTTTAGATATCTTAATTTTACAACAATACATACATACGTACATCAACAAAGTTAATGCCAAAAATATCGCTATGGTTTAAGAATTTTAAATTTTATACTTTTAAATTCAATTTAACTTTATTGACAAACCTATTTAATTATTGAACTTTTATATATATAAATAAAAATTCATACGAAACCGATAAATACCACAAAAATTAAGAAATTAAGTCATTATTATGTTTCTGTATATGTATTCATACTCTTATAATATTTCATTTTTTTCTTGTTTGAAACCGAGAGCTGAACGAGTTCTGTTCATCATGATAACACACACCTATCCATTATTATATAACTATTATATGTTTACGCCATATGTTACCGTGGTACAATATTTGATTATAAAAATTATGAGTAACGACTAAGTCTCACACAAAAATAATATAAAATAATAGTATTATAATTAATGTAAGAATATAATATAAGCTATGTTTTATTAAGATATTGCATTCGACGGCAAATCGTTACATATATAAAGTTTTCTGAAACATAACATCATTGATTATAGATTAGATCTATTCTATAATCAATGATAATATGTAACTATTTTATAAGTTAAGTCTTCCAAAACATTACCTAACGATAGAAATATTTGTCTAACGAAATTCAACGGAATTTTTAAGAGATCTTATTTTTAAAAATATATGATCATATATAACCAAAATCAATGTGGACAATGAAAATTAGTGTAAACACTATACATTATATATATATATATATATATATATATATATATTAGTATAATATATGAGTATAGTTTTATTACGTTCATATACCTACATTTGGTATTCGGATAGATAAAACCTAATGGAATAGTTTGTGACGAAACGACGGGAGGAAAAAAAGCGATTTTACCAACAACGCGATTATACGCGTATATAATATGGCCTTGTGTATTCACTGCCACCAACACGAGGACAATGAAAGAGCCAAGGCGATGAATTGTTTTATTTTATTTTTTCATTATTCATCGTCTATAGATCGAACTACACCAATATTACGGGATTTGGTTGCACACACACACACACACACACACACACGCCTATGTATTTATAAATCAAAAGCAATTCGTATGAATTATACACGTACGTTTTATGTATAATATAAAAACATAATTTATACGTCTCCGATTGCGCACCCGCCGTCGTTTTAGAAAACTCCAATTTCTCCCCTGCTCCTTCTCTACAGATACGAAAATCGTATTTCACCGACAGGTTGAATGGGCCGCCATTCGTATAATATAGCCATACGTACGACTGTACATACGTATACATAATAATATATACGATGACGACATTTTACTCACGCACAGAGAAACGTTCGCAATAATACACTCCAGCAAATCTACGTTAAGAAAAATATATAAATATAAATTATATGTATAAGACAAAAAACAAATCATATTGTCCGAATTCGATAAAGTTAAATATGAAATTAAAACATATTAAATGTAGGTACAGTGTATATACATGATATATATTAGATTACACATTTCCTGTATCGTGATTCGATGACTAATTATTATTCAAACGAGATGGTTCTTAAAATCTTGTGCATGAACCTATATATACAAATATAATATAATAATAAAATACGATATGTAAACAAAATATATTCGACTCGTCCGTCTCCAGGACACACAACACCGATAGTTTTGCACGATGTGCAAAACTGAATGATATCCTCCTTTTCTTTATTCTATCCTTTTATTATTATTTTTTTTAAAAATCGGTTACTTACACATACACGAGCGTATGCAAACTTCAATAAATATCATACAACATTCATGCGTAAGTTATGTATGTTAGGGAAAAATAGGGAGAGGACATGTATAAAACAGCGTGTCGACGTCAATTTTTGTAAGTATCACCGATAATCTGGAAAAAACTTATATTTTTTCCGCGTTGTTTGCGTATAATTATCACTATTTTACGACTATTTTTTTTTTTTTTTTTTTTTTTTTTTATATAGAGAAACTGATACTGAAGTTTTACAATATTTACCGTTTACTATCTAGTATTAATTGGAATATTATGTACATACAGTATACACTATATACACGAATATAGATAATAAGAATAATATATCATATTACATACAAAATGATTCAGGGATATTCCCAAAATTAAAAAAGAACCGGATGGGCCTCGCTCTGCTGTACACTTGGGGGTGGAGTGCGACTCTTCATAGGATAGGTCATTATAATGGATTTGTTAAATTTAAATTCAATGATAGGTATCATTGTATACGAAAAACGATTCTGAACGGAGATGATATGTTAGTCTAGAATATAATACAATGTTATTTATAAATATTATATAAGTATATTTTATTTTTAAACGAAAAATTTAGAAAAACCGAAAATTTAAATTGTCTATAAATAAGTCAAAATATGTCAAAATACTTTGAAATTTTAACCATGTATAGAAAACGTCAATATAAAGATTTAATGATAATTTCAAGTTGTTGCGGTTTTTCGTTTTTGAGTTAGGGCATTTTAAAAAAACCGATATCATTTGTCAGTCTAGAACATTCTACATTATATTATATTTTACATGTAATTTTATGTCAATATTCGATGTTCAAACGCTTATAAAAAAAAATTGTGCCTATGGATTTTAATAATTTTTGAATGACATTAAGAACTACTTCTGTGGAATCTTCGATTAAATTTTCAAGTATTTTGTAGAAGCCAAATTTTTTTTATCACCGATTATAAAAATAAAATGTAAAAAAATCGAATATTTTAAATGCCTATAAGTGGCTTAAAAATCAATATAAATGTTGAAAAAACTATTGCATAAAAGAAATACCAATCTTAACAGCTGGTAGAAATTTCAAAAATCTGCGACTTATACTTTTTGAATTATAACAAATATTTAAAATCGTCTGAGAATAAATCGCTATTTTATGCAATTTCGTAAATATTTAAATTTCAAACAGTCATACAATTTTTTCCTCTTAGTCCGGTAGAAATTTTTTTAAAGATTTTTGAAGAGTAGCTCATAGATAACCTAGTGTTAAAATTTTGAACCTTAAGTATGAACAAAAAAAATTTTATGAATTTTTATCTACAAAATAACTTGCAAATTATCGTGATTTTTACACATTTTATACAAATTTGAGCATTAAGGGCTTATAAAAAAAAATTGAGTTAACCGATCACCGATATTTTTTAGTTACGATAAGTTTAACTTATTATAAACCTAGTATAAAATTTTCAAGAGTTTTCGCTCAACCAATTAAATTTTATAGATGTTTAAAAACAAAAATTTAACAAAAATCGAAAATTTAAATTGTCTATAAATAAGTCAAAATATGTCAAAATACTTTGAAATCTTAACCATGTATAGAAAACGTCAATATAAAGATTTGGTGAAAATTTCAAGTTGTTGCGGTTTTTCATTTTTGAGTAAGAGCATTTTAAAAAAAACCGATATCTTTGTCAGTCTAGAATATTATACAGTATATTATATTTTACATGTAATTTTTTGTCAATATTCGCTGTTCAAACGCTTATAAAAAAAAATTGTGCCTATGGATTTTAATAATTTTTGAATTACTTTAAAAACTACTTCTGTGGAATCTTCTATTAAATTTTCAAGTATTTTGTACGAGCCAAATTTTTTTTATCACCGATTATAAAAAAAAAATGTAAAAAAATCGAATATTTTAAATGCCTAAAAGTGGCTTAAAAATCAATATAATATTTTGAAAAAAATATGACATAAAGGAAATACCAATCTTAACAGCTGGTAGAAATTTCAAAAATCTGCGACTTATACTTTTTGAATTATAAAAAATATTTAAAATCGTTTGACAATAAATCGCTATTTTATGCAATTTCGTAAATATTTAAATTTCAAACAGTCATAAAATTTTTTCCTCTTATTCCGGTAGAAATTTTTTTAAAGATTTTTGAAGAGTAGCTTATAGATAACCTAGTGTTAAAATTTTGAAACTTAAGTATGAACAGAAAAATTTTATGAATTTTTATCTACAAAATAACTTGCAAATTTTCGTGATTTTTACACATTTTATACATAGTTGAGCATTAAGGGCTTATAAAAAAAATTTGAATAAACCGATCACCGATATTTTTTAGTTACGATAATTTTAACTTATTATGAACCTTGTATTAAATTTTCAAGAGTTTTCGGTCAACCAATTAAATTTTATAGATGTTTAAAAACAAAAATTTTACAAAAATCGAAAATTTAAATTGTCTATAAATAGTCAAAATATGTCAAAATACTTTGAAAACTTAACCATGTATAGAAAATGTCAATATAAAGATTTGGTGAAAATTTCAAGTTGTTGCGGGTTTTTCGTTTTTGAGTTAGAGCATTTAAAAAAAAAACCAATATCTTTGTCAGTCTAAAATATTATACATTATATTATATTTTACATGATATTTTATGTCAATATTCGCTGTTCAAATGCTTATAAAAAAAAATTGTGCCTATGGATTTTAATAATTTTTGAATGACTTTAAGAAGTACTTATGTGGAATATTCTATTAAATTTTCAAATAATTTGTACGAGCCAAATTTTTTTTATCACCGATTATAAAAAAAAATGTAAAAAAATCGAATATTTTAAATGCCTATAAGTGGCTTAAAAATCAATATTATATTTTGAAAAAAATATGTTATAAAGGAAATACCAATCTTAACAGCTAGTAGAAATTTCAAAAATCTGCGACTTATACTTTTTGAATTATAACAAATATTAAAAGCGTTTGAGAATAAATCGCTATTTTATACAATTTCGTAAATATTTAAATTTCAAACAGTCATAAATTTTTTCCTCAAGGTCCGGTAGAAATTTTTTTAAAGATTTTTGAAGAGTGGCTTATAAATAACCTAGTGTTAAAATTTTGAACCTTAAGTATGAACAGAAAAAATTTTATGAATTTTTATCTACAAAATAACTTGCAAATTTTCGCAATTTTTACATATTTCGTATAAATTGGAACTTTGAGCACTTATAAAAAAAAATTGTGACTTACGATTTTAGATTTTTTTTTATCAGTTAAGGAACAACTTATAAGAAACCTTGTATCAAATTTTCAAGATTTTCTGGGCAGCCAAAAAATTTTTATCGTTATTTAAAAAAAAAATACTTAAAAAAAATTGAAAATTTCAATTGTCTATAAATAGCTCAATAAAAGTCAAAATACTTTGAAAATTTAATGGTGTATAGATAACGCTAATCTAAACATTTTCCAAGTATTTACATCGATTAGTTTTTGAGTTATAGTAAAATAAAAAATTTGATTATGTCGAAAACTGGTTTTGCGTAAAAACTCCTGTTTTTCCCAAATTTTTTTATGGTTTTTCCCATCGCATTTAAAAAATATTGGAAATTTTTTACTTTTGACCCCCCAAAGTACCAAATAGATTCACTTTTCTTTCAGAAAAGTTGCTACATAAGCAAATCGAAGCATTTTTACTGCCCCAAAACGTGTCGACAGACACAAAAAAAAAAAAAAAAACACACATCATTGTAAAATCAATACATTCTTCACTCCGTTCAGAATCTAAAATATGAAAATATGACCATTATATTCGCTCCATTACGGAAATAATTTTTTGCCGGATGCAATATTAAAGTTTTATCATACAATTAAAAAAAAATTATTTCCTCACATTTTGTTAAGCTTAAAATTAAACCAGAAACAATATTTTAAATAATAGTTTTAATGAATTCTTAATAATTTCAACTACCTAATTTATTATAACACCTATGGACTTCTTGTTATAATCACTTACTTTATAATAATTGAACAAACAATAGTAATTATAAAATTACTTTATTAATTTACCGTATTAAATACATGTTAATGGTTTCGACCTCAACATTTAATTATTATCTACACGTACAAACCGATATTTGTCCGACGATTAACATGTTCATGATACACAAGATTTATATGTCTGATAATTTCCATTAAACGATAAAAAACATATTGCTCGTTTTTCCGCGTAAAGACGATTTCCGGCACCGGTTGCGCAGCAAATCGATTAAAAAGAAAGAATTCACCTCCATATATATAATGATATACGTATCACAGAAAAATCTTTTGATTTTCTTTTCTTTTGCTCTCTGTGTTTACTATGGTATTTCATGATTTCATTCTGTACGCAGTGTACTGAGAAACATCAGTTTACCTTTTTTTCGTTTGTTATTAATTATTGCTACCACAATACAACACACACACACACGCACACACACACACACACACACACACACACACACACACACACACACACACACACACACACACACACACACACACACAAACTAATTATAAATAAAATAATTATTCTGTATCAACTTATTTGGAGAATTTCATAATGAAATTATTTACATAATTTCGAACGTTTTTCTGAAACTATATTGTTCTGCGTTGTGTACAAAATTATGATAATTAGCGACATACTTCCGAGGTTTTCCTAAAAAGTAGTTTTCTTCAATTACAGTTTTAACCTCTAAAAACATATTCATCTTCATCGAAAACATAAGGTTACACGTATATGAAAATGAGTAAAAGGAAGTTTGAAAAGCATTGTACATTTTCAAAATAAGATCCAAGCAATATAATAAGTATATTAAAACAAAATAAAATTAACAAAAAAGTCGTATTTAAAATAAACATTTAAATATCAGTTAATCAATCCAAACAAGAACATTGTAAACATAAAATTGTATACACTTGAAATTCACAATAATAAAATATACGAGGCGGTAACCTCACCACGGATATAATTTATGTAAGAAAAAAAATGTTTTCAAAGTGCGATCATTTCAAAGACGTAATTTATGAACAAACTACAGTCGCATTTGTATAGTAGAGTTACGATGAAAGAATTCTGACGATTATTATTTTCTTTTTGCATCTCGTATTCACGTAAACACTTCGTAAAATACATATTTTTCCCTATAACGCAGTCATTTACTGGAGTCTTTTGGTTTTAGTATTTTTACAAATTTTTAGACATTATCGTTGTGTTATATTTGTAAATTTTTCTCATTTAAAAACGTTACACACATTAATGTGTTCCATTTTGAGTCGTGTGTTGCAAACACAAGTAATATATACGTATTAATAAAATAATAAAAATTAAAAATTATTAAGGGGTTAATACTCGTAAATTAATATATATGCGTTAAACTCGCATTTAGTCGTATAATATCGCTATTATACATGAAACGGCATAACGTTTAAACTTTTCCAAACATCAACCGGTGAACTTTATGCGTAGACACATCTCCTCTTTGTAATCTGATATTCATCATTATAGCAAATAACATTTTCCGTATTATTTTGAAATGTTTTTACATGATATTAGTGTTGTTTTTTTTTTTTTTTTTTTTTTATAAAGAATTACTTTCTGATGTTGTTAAATAAACGTTCATTGATTATGGATAAATATAATTCGCAACCGTTCAGCGGGACTGTTGATCTAAACTATGATATAGCATCATATAATAATATAACAATTAACAATACCGTAATATAACACATACGTGTACAGCCAATAACGTAATTATGACCAACACACTTTCATTTTGTATTTCATACACACACGCGTGGTGAAATGTATGACTACACCAGGTGTAGAATATATATATAAGGTTCTCAATAGAAGGACACGCGGGTCTTCATTATTATAATGTGGTCAAATCAAATGTGTGCTACAAAGACCACGCGCGATATTTGCGTTCGGTTCATTTATATCTTACAAGTCGATTGGATGCCAAAAACATCTTTAGTCTTTACATTAAATATAATAAATATATGCGTATATTTAGTTCACAATACGTAGACGACGAGCGAGTATTTTGTGTAGGTAAACGTTCCTCAAAAATAAATGTTATACTATACACACAATAATTAGATTTATCATCAAAATCTGGAGAAATAATTAATATTCCAGATAATATACATTTAACATGTATATACATATATACATAAGAACATAAACCACACACAAGAAACACGAAGGTATTTTTAAATGCGATTAGTATTATGGTCATTACACGCGAATCGAAACATTCTTATACGCTCAAATTAAAGCAGCGCATTGCATATCACACACGCATATTATATACAGCAACTATATAATATATATATAATACTATAATATACTGAATATATCCAAGACGCATGAAAATTAGACATAAAAAGCAATTTAAACACAATGGATAAATACGAGCTAAAATGACGTTGGATTGAAAATTTATAACTCATTCTTTAGTTTTTGAACAGAGTATAAAAAAAAAAACACAATTTTTTTTTTGGAATGCGTAAAATGCAATACGACGATTTAATTTTTAGAATGTTATTCAAATCAGGTTTTCGTTTTTTTATTCGACATCCCATTACTATTATTCCAAAACACAAAGAATGTTTTTTCGGTTATACGAGAGATTTAGACCTACACAACGATTGAATAAAATAAACAGAAACGTATATCCGACCTGCCCAAAACTGATTCTTGTAGTTTCATAATATGGTTTTAATGATGGACACCACGCTTAAAATATATAATTTATGATGTCTGCAATGCGATTGATTTCGTATAATAATTTATAATTCTTATTTTTTCAGTCGCTATTTTATACACTATAGATTAAACACTTATATACATTTCCATGTGGATAACCGGAACGTATAAGGATCGAAGAAGTTGTACATGTATGGTAATATTTGTATATTTATATATATATATATATATATATATATCTTCTATATGACGACGATGTGATGTGACCGATATCCGGTCGGAAGGACGATCAAGGCTGTACACGTCAAACACGGCCGCCTGCTCAGTTGTACGAATAATATGTACTACTCGTAAACTTTATAGTAATAGGCAAACTTTTGATAAATTGCGACGATAACGTGACGAATTCAGCTATTTTTCTGATAGCGCGTTAAACGATGTTCACAATGTGTTATACATTCGGGACCAAAAAAAGTTACATTTTTAATATATAATAAATTGCGCAATATCGAGTAGTATTTATTACGTACAGGAATTCTATCTGGAGGTTCCATCATGCATAGTATATACGCTTATATCAAACTAATGTTTAAATTATTTAAGTTAAATACGTAGGAATATTTTTTTAAATTATACGACTATATAAAATTATTTTGGTTTTTTTTCGACGGCTACAAAGTAATGCAAGAAATCTATTAGAAAATGATAATGATAATGACGATAATGATAACGATAGCTTAAATCTTATATTTTTAAATATTATTCTATTTTTTTTTTAAAAATCCAGGAAGGTGCAATACACCACCTTGCACCTCTCTCGTGTCGCCCATACCTACGTAATTATAGATACGACCTACGCAAAAACTCTTGTTTATAATAGAGATTCATGACTCTAATTTAATACGACCGCCATAGGTATTTACAATAATATACATGTATTTATTATATGTTCAATCGAATATGTTTCTTTAAGTTTTTTATGCTGCAGTGATTTCAAAGTTAAATTAGTGGTGCGAAAGTATGCTGTTTGTAGATATTTCCGATAAAATAGTTTTATTTCTACGTGAATATAAACACCAATGCAGCAATGATAGGACATATTCATTGGACTTAATATAAATGTTTTTTATTGCATTTTTCCTAAAATTAATTTTCGTTTCCATTAATTTCAGAAAAACATAAAATAAAATATGTAGTAGTTGTGAATTAAATTTGGCATCTAAAGTAATTTTTCGATAACTTTGTTCTTGAAAATTATTGATTGAACAAAGAAAAAATATTTGTCAGATGACGAACAGTATAAATATAAAAAAAAATAAAAACCATATTAACTCGAAACTAACGATAACGTTCTATTATAATACATTACTATGATGATACATGATGGTGTAGTTTAAAAAAAAGAAATATAGGCACCTACATATAAAATAATTATATATAACGCGAATTATTTACATTAAATTATAATCGATATTTAATCGCATATTGTGAGACGTTATACCACGCATTATAATGATAATAATGGTCTTGACCGCAACGAAACGGTTTGACAGTATTAATATTGGCCAGTTTTCAAACGACAAACTCGAGTGTCCCCGGATGAATTTCACAACGTCCACGTCGACTCGAAGTAAGGTAGTGACCAAGGTCATAATTAGAAAAATACATCGGAATAATTTCAGAATCAAACCGATCCAAATAGAATTGTCTATGCGTTTGAAATATACGCGTGAAATAACGGGTTAATCTATTTTTGTGGTATTAGAGTATATCATCCATTATTGGTCAACCAACTCTATAAGAATTTTATGAATATCAATAACAGGTTATCAACGTGCGACATAAATATTTGAAATAATAATAATAGTGTACATGTAAATTAATATCAGTGGTGAGGTGTCATAGGAGAAAATTATATGGTATCCTATATTAAATTATAAAAATTTAAATTTGAAAATATATACCTAGAAAAATTTATTATAAGTCTATTTTTGTAAAAATATTGAAAAATGTTGTTATGATTTTAAAAGCTATAATCATACCGGTATAATATCTGTAATTAATAGCCTCCGAGGTATTGTTAGTATTGAGTGGCTTTTCCGATCAAAATCTGTTACTGTTCTTAATTTCAAATTTTAATATATTTAACATAATATAAACCATAATATATAAACCATGAAATCAGAAAAAGTTGTAAATTATATCAGCTGTGTTATTTGTTACCAGTTATTCGAAAACCACATGTTAAAATAATTATGAAGACAAAAAGCTAATTATCTTTATCTAATGATGCGGTGATATTGAAGCGATAGCTAACAGATAAGTCTCTCGTTAACGCTGATCATTAATTTAAGAATATCCAATTGCATAGATTGCGATGACCCGCTTCGTCGTTCATTACGATTACGATGCGATACATTCGTAGCAAGTGTTAATATTTTGGAATATGTCTACCCGCCTGATTCAATCACGCTTCGCCACTGATAGATTACATTAGCCACAATACTAGTTTATCGTGTCAGATTTCAATGAAACATATAGTTTATTTTTTATATCGCACGAGTGACATGAGTGATGAGTAAAGGGGTACGAAAAATCTTGTAATTTGAATAACATGCAAACACCGAAAAGAGTAAGAATTGCGCGGCAACGACAATGACGAACCACCGTGGAATTTATATATACGCGTGGTGCGTTGTAAACGGAATATAATAGTATAATATATACATATAACGAGGAAGAAATGATTGATTTCACAGACCGCGGCGGAGAAAATAAAAGGGAGGAAAAAGTACCTTTGCAAAAGGTTTCGAAAACTTCCATCGTGTGGCGGCGGCGACTGCGGTGGTGTAGACGGGTTGTGGTAATCCGATTTTCAGTCAACCGAACTGACGACGTTCGTTTTCGGCATTCACGAAACGCGTACATTGTTTCGTTTCATTAACGCGCCCGAGTAGCAAGCAGGCACGGTCGCCGTCGGTCGAGGTTCGCGCTTTGTGAACAACGGGCGCGCGCGCACGGCGTTGTTGTTCGGCCGCGCCCGACTCGAAATTAAAACGAAACGATAACAATAAATAAACAAACGACGGAAGGAGAAAAAACATGCAGTATAAAAAAAAAATCCAGTGCTGCTGCTGCCACCGCTGTTTTGTTTCGCGACGGAAAAAAATAAAATATAAATTAAACAAACAAAAAAAGTAGAAAAAAAAAACCACTCGCGCAAACTACCGACTGGCGGTATAACTACGCACACGTGTACGTGTAAAACACTTTTGTGATAAAAAAATTATAGTGATTACTAAACGCACAAAGCACCATGTTATTAAACACTACTATTTACACTGTAAATTGTACAGCACCACGTCGCGCGGACTACGAACGTGTGTGTTGCACGCGCACTGTTGAAAATAAATTTAAAAAAAAGCTCGCGCGTGCTCTGCGAGTGCGAATACGAATGCGACTGACTGGACGACGAACGTACGGTACACACCACGACCGGACGAGAACTAGGCCATGGCCCACATCGCCGTGGCGCGCCGCGCGGCGCTCGCATATAGTATAACGTACACTGCATAGCGTACTGCGACGGCGGCGGCGGCTGCGGCCGACCTTCGGTTTTTACTGGTTTTGACCCCGCCGTGCGCGCGCGTTTCAGCAAAACCGGTTTGCGTGCGCACTGCATAAAAAAAAAAAATAAAATAAAATATATTAAAAAAAGTGCGCGCGCGCGCCCGTTCGTACCGCATTGTCTGATCTACGACGGCTATGGTTGATGATCGATCGTCGCCACGTGTGAAATTTAACAACAACAATGATGTACTTAACACCCGAATGACAACTCTTGCTTTCAGGTCCGTAAACGTGTGCACCGGCGATTTCGTCGGATTCCGCAGTGCGTTTCTCGTCGGTCGAGTGTGCTGCTAAATTCCGTATGTTTCGGGTTATTCGTCCGCTGTATTCGATTATTCCTATTCGACTGTTTTTAAGTATAATATACAGTTAGTTTATCATGCTGCTTGGAAGATAAATATATTCAAGCGAATTATTGTATTGGGAACCTAATATTTTCCAGATGCATTTATAGATAGGAAATTCATTTTTAAAACATTTATAAGAATCAGAATGAGCGGTTTTTTAATTATGATATCGTATTATTCCATGTGACATATAGCAGCGGAATAAAAAAATTAATTGAATTAGGGTTTCCTAAATTTCAACTTATCGGCTGAACAAGCCACTACTCTACATCGGTTGCTGAATTTAGGAACTTACGGATTAAATTATACACGTCGAATAATACAACGATAGTTGCGTGATTCAGTGCGATCGGTTTACGTCGTCTCGCGGTGCACCGTAATCGCGCAGTCGTGAATATGTGTTATAACACCGACTGTAATCGCATAGAACGTATACCGTTCGTAAAAAATAATAATAATTATTGTTATTGGGAAAAATATTTAATCAAAGCTACGAGAACGCGATAACGAGAAATGCGTCGTCCTTTAAACGCGCGAACCGAATAGTTACGCGTATTATACATTCATGGCACAGAGTATTACTGTAGAAATATTGTAAAAGTGGTGTTAGTTTTACAACCGTTTCGCTCTGCGGTTTTTCTTCACCCTCACAAAGTAGGAAGATAAATTGATTTTTTATATTTTAACCTAAACGCAATACGAATCGGCTTTTTGAATAACTATGTTTACAAGCTGAGAGATGCCAGTCAAACTAACTATGTTAATAAATTTATGAGTTAGAATACGTGTACTCCAAAATGTAACTATATTAACTACCTAAACCCATATACGGTACGCAAAAACAACTATTTCTATAAATTTTAAATATATGTATATAAATTAATTATTCTAAATTAGATTAGAATATAATAGTTAATGTATACACTAATTACAGACTTAGAAAAAGGTAACTGGAAAATAAATAAAATATAAAAATTTTGAAAAATATGTTAGAATTTTACTTTTAAATGATTATCATAATTAATTACAAAAAATTACTTTTCTTTGACTTATAATTTCACAACATCATTAGGGGTTAAATTGACGACTAGCTTTATTGCTATTGCAGTATAGGGTTTGATTAGCAAACGACTGGCTGACGATAACCTCATTCATTAAATTTCATAGGAATAAAATGGAATGGATTTTGTTGGTGATTTGTATATCTATATCTTATACATCTATTTTATTTTCTATTACAATTTAATGGTGTAAGTCGTGTAACGCATTATATTTTCTACAAATGTATTCGTATATAGCCAAATATAGTCTTTATATTATTAATAATAGTTATATACAATGCATTCTCCAGTTCTTATATAATATTATAAATAAAATAAATAAAAATAATAATAATAAAATAAAATAAAAAATAAATATAAATAAATATATTTTGTAAATCACTAACAATTATGTCTACTACTACTAATCCTACTTACTTTTAGATTAGTTCACATGGCATCTATTGATATACATATATCTAAAATAGAATTAACAGGTTATAATACATAATATAATATAGAGTTGACCGAATTTGATAATCTACAAAATACGCAGTGTTTATCATGTGCCTACATATTTACATAATAAATTAATAATTCCTGGAACGGTCGGGCGATTAGAATATTTACAACATTCCCGGTAAAAATAAAACAAAAAATTGCATTACTTTATAATGATAATATGTATACCTGCCTGTATAACTTTAGTAGAATCTCACGGGCATATGTATTCCTTGCTCCTGTTAAATCGAGGGATCTGCGCTTAAGTTTATATTCGTACACAGTATCAGGATAAGGACGTATTTCCTCGTGGATCTCGTGGGTCCCGACGAAGATGACACCCGTTTCCATTGCAGTTGTCGGTATAGGTATAATCTATGAGACAGCAGCAGGAGGGATCAACAACCCACGCGTGGTCTGAGATTTTTTTCGTTTCAATTGGCTCGCGGAAAAAAGTATTTTTAGAAACAAAGAATCACTCATGGCGTAATAATAACGCAGTCTTAATATACATTCATAAGTATATGTAATCGAAATGAAATCAACGTGGTGATTGCAAAAATAATCTCACGCAGTTATCGCACGAATTAAATTTATTTTCACTTAACCGACTATTATAATAATATATGCATATTTTAATAAGTTATAATAATTTCAATAACATTTATAGTAGCATCGATTGAATTAGCATATTTTGTACTTAATTATAATGTATATTAAGACATAAAGCCATATAGGAACATTAACACGTGCTTAAATTTATGATAATATATACTTATTATATACGTTCACAAAGTTACATTCACTTTTTATTCGACAGTATATATACAACAATGTGTAAAATCAAAATCAAAATAGTAATATTGATGAAAAAATTTAATTTTACGTTTTTAAGAGATTAGTATTACTATAGATCAGGGATCACCATTATTTTCAAACAAGTGAGCTAAAATTGAAATTTTATGTCCATGATGTTCGAAAACCTTTTGGTTTTTTCAGGAAGAGTTTTTTTTTTTGATGAGCAAAAAAAAAAACTCCAAAAAAAAATTCTTTATTGTTTCTTCATAATAATAATAATATTCTTATAGTAAACGAGATAAAATAGAAATAAATGTAATTTTTTAATGTGATTACTGACATTGGTTTTCTGTAAGTTTTGATAATTCTGGTACATAATTAGAAACAGCTGATCGTAAACTTGAATCCAAATTACTGTTTGAAATTCTTAACAGATATTTGTTCTTCAAGTATTTCATACTAGAAAATAATGACACACATAACCAAATTTAACCAAAAAATGAAGTTATACGAAGGGTAATGCTTCGCACATTTGTATATTTTTGAGTATTTGCGTATTTCCAAAACTCAGAGGTAAATCATAAGTATTGAATCATTCTGTAACGTTCTTATTTTCACTTCCAAAACTGTTATATAAAGATAAAACAATTTCTCAATTTTGTTAGCTCGTGTTTCAACATTCTCAGAAAATGAGTTTGATTTAAGTTGCAGAGCTGGTTCAAGTATTTTAAAGTTATTGAATTTTATTTTAAATTCAGATTGTAAATGTTGAATTGTATTTATGTAGTTCGTAGGATCAGAATAATTAAGTTTTGTTTTTTGAAGCGTAGGGAAACACTGGACATCACAATTTTTCGATTTTTCAATTTGCTAATTTATTAGAAAAAGTTTGAATACCTGATATCATATTAATAGTTTGTTTTTTTCCCTTGTAACTCTAAATTAAGGAAATTAATTTTTTAGCTATATAAACTAAAAATGCAAAATCTTCAAGCCATTTTACATTTTGTACTTTTTCATTAACAATTCAATTTCTTGTAAAAAAATTTTAATTTGAGGAAATACTTTTTTAAAACGACTTAATACTTTACCTTTACTTAACCACCGAACTTTAGAATGTGATAGTAAATCTCCATAATGTTAATCTACTTCGTCCGTCAGTTCACGAAAAATACGTTTTTTTAATTACCTTTGATGCTGTTAACAATTTTCACTATAAGTTCCATAACATTGTTTACATTTTTAACTTAACAATATAATGCTTTTCGATGAATTATATTACGATATTGAAAACAATAAGGAAACGAATTATCATTTTTGTGTAACGTTACAATCCCTTTTTATTTCCAAAAAATTATAAAGGACTCTGTCAGTTGTAATAATACCTAATTTTTAAATTAGAATTTTTTCTTCTCCAACAAATTGCTTAAATGTTTTATAAATATTTTTTATTTTAGTTCTTCCTGTTAAAGATCAGACTTTTAAAAACTCTTCCTTAACAGAAAAATCGTCAAAATACAATCTGATGAAAATAGAAAGCTGTGCAGTATCAACTATATCGTTATAATCATCCATTTGTAAACTGGAGTATGAATATTTTGATAAATCAGTTGATTTTGATAAAATTGAGTTATTTGATTTGAAAAAAATGATTCCAGTACACATTTTATTTGCAATCATTTTATTACTGTAAAAATTTAAAATACTAAATAAATTTGGAACGTAAAAACGAAAATATACGGAACAAACAATACACAATGTAGATTTACACGTGACGACTAATTAATAGTCAAGTTATAACAGATCATAACTCTGATAACTATTTTGACTATCACAATTGACCGATAATGGTAAATCCTAGGATACAATTTAGTAATTCCATTATCCGATTTTATATTACGCGATCGACCGATAGTGGTAAAATTAATTTTTTTAAAAATCAACCTATATTTCTAAAAAGATAGACCAGTTAATCGCGATCGACTGGTTGGCGATCCCTGCTATAGATTAAATAGGTACTATACATATGCAATTACCTTGCAGCTTTACCGAATCCTGACCTAACACAAAACGAATAACACACATTATAAATGATAGAATTTTTTCATTCAGTACGTGTACTTGATAACTATATTATCGGGGCAACATTTTACACAATAACCATGAAATCTTCTAAAATCTATTGAAATTAATTAGAACCGGTTGAGGTTTTTATTTTTTGTTTTTTGTAAACCGAAACGTGTATAAACACCGTTTTAATATAATCTGATGTAGTATACTAATACAGTATAATTATATTTACCGGTAGACGCGATGTAGGGAAATTGCATATGATAGTTAAGTATAATTGGCAAGGTAGAAAGTTAAAAAAATATTTTTATTGCATAACTAGAATTCTATTGTATTGAATTATATATTTATTGTGAATAATATTTATCACGAATAAGTTAAAAATGAAAATAATGAATGCCTGAATCCCTCCCCTCCCACACACACACACGTGTATAAGTATTTTTATTATTCTTAATCCTTAACAATATTCTTATTGCCTAATAAGGGTAATAAAGTATAGCCACTAGAAATTTATAAAAAAAATATGTGTAGTAAATACGAAAGAATATATAGGTATTAAAAAATTTGATTAAGATATAGATAATAACAAAAATCTATAATATGTACAATATACATGTAAAAAGTATTAAAAGTTAAGTAAACAATAACCGCACTAATTATATATATACATAATCTTTTGATGTAAGTTTACAATTTTAAAAGGATGAATTTTATACTGTTTTCGATTTGAATTCTTATTTTTATAAATCAAAATAAAAATTAAATCTTGTTAGATAAGTTATTAATAAACAAGTAATATCTATAAAATGAGTATTTTGACAATGACCCATTGACACACCGTCAAAATGTCACACATAGGGTGGTTGTGTATAAAGTAAGACAAACACAATATTCTCGTGAATCTTACATTAAGCAATTATTATTTCTAACTATATAATATACTAATCTGGTCTTATTTTAAAATCATAATTACAATTAGAAAAATCCCTGTACATTCGTTGTTCGTATTCTAATATCGAATGTAATATTATTTATTATACACGTTATTGTATATACCAACTAACATATTAGTGTTTTCTACTTACTTATGATAAGGAAAACTATTTCTAACAACATAAAATGAATAAGAATTTTGAGTAATAGGTACAGCCATGCAATAACACAGCATATAAAATAAACCATAAAGATCTATTCCTACATCGATATTGAGCATATTTTTAAGTTAATTATCGTTTTTAAAACCAAAATAATATTCATATTACGAACGTCGTTTTTTCGGCAGTCCGTTCAGGTACCGTTTTCATTTATAAAGTTTATATAATGATAAAGCATATAATTTATGTTTTTGTATAATACTGCCAATACAATAAGAGGTATACTTAACATTTTTACAACATACTCGACGTTCAATGATTTTGTTGAGCGAATAATGAACAATAGTGTTTTTATTTTATTTACTAAGTGAGAATCTATTACAGAAGGAATCCGAAACTTTGAAACGTTTATACACCAAAACGCATCGTTTGGTGTAACTTTTACACTCGAAACTCAAAAGTTTATCATGTTCAATCAATTTAGCCGTGGTTGAATACATTATTAAAGCAGTAGGCATATGTATAATGTATACAGTATACACATATAGTATAATCTCGCGGATGCAACGAACGTGTATAGCCGTCACGTCGCGGAGACCAACTAATTTTAGGAACGGTTTCTTTTTTTTCGTATATATATTTGACCGTTCGCCAAAACCATAAAGGAACGACTATGCGTTTTTTCCTCTACAAACATAATACACACGCGCGCACACGAGTAAATACGACATGATGTACGCACTGTAGTTAATGGGGTGTAATATGCGTGTACCTATATAATATGTACAAAATATTTATTTTGATCTAAAATATATCGATGTTGTGTTGAGAAACTACACGTGTATACTACATATATATATATACGAGTGTCGAATCGGAAAAACAACGAATTCGAGTCGAATACGATACTATACTTGAAAACAAAATATATAGATGCATAAGAACACGGATACCCATACAGGCGATTTATTATACATATATACAGGGTTGCGCGCGCACAGTACACTACCGCCGGGTAGCATATAAGCATTCTGTACATGAGCTCGGCACCTGTATTAAAATCAAGGCCTACGATTGGTTTATTTGAAAATGCCGCCAAATAGTTTATATAATCAATATTAAAGTATTAAAAATTACACATTATGATAGAATAGGTATATTAATGATAAAATGCTTTGAAATTCAATTTTTGCTTAAAGTGCCAATAACTGTATAACTGTATAACAGTAACAGTTCTACACTTATAATAATATGTGCATTGGCAAGTTCAGTTTAATTTATTCTATGATCACTTATGCTTAATTAATAATTGCACTATGTATTTACCTTTTTACAGGATTGGTACTAAATAAATAACTTATTTCATAATTCTATGATAATATTATTATTGATTATATAAACTATTTGGCGGCATTTTCAAATAAACCAATCGTAGGCCTTGATTTTAATACAGGTGCCGAGCTCATGTACAGAATGCTTATATGCCGCCGGGTATATACTATATAATACACGTGTACCGACATCAGAGTGAAAAGTAATTTTCAACAACTCGAGGAGCACTGGCGCGTCTGTAGAAAGGGTGCGTAGTGTGCACGGGTCTTATATTTACCCTTATACATATATAATACATACATACATACACTTATATGTATATATGAAAGTATATACACGTGCACACGTGCAGAATTATATATGTAGAAACGAGTATAAAAGAGTTGGTAAATACAACATCATCCCTTGTGAGACGCGCGAGAAACACATAAATATACCGTACAAACACACACACACACACACACACATAGTATATTTATAAACATTGTAAAACGCGAGTAGTACACTCGGACGGGTGCTGTATACATATGCATAATTATATATATATATATATATATATTGTATGTACGCGCGAGAGTCTTGCTCTCGAACTGCAACACAATATTATGTTACCGTAATAATATTGCCTGCGTGTAATAAAGCAGTGGTTGCAACCGCTGAGTAAGGAATGTTCGTGCAATCGTCGTACATATATGGTTCGCGCGTTATAGCGAACCCGATTCAAAGATCTTGACCAGGAAATCTCACCTGAAACCACATTACTATAACCCGGTGTAGAATAATATAATGGCGGTTCGTTTTACGATTCGGGAATGAACGAGATCGTGCAATGCACGGTCGTCGGTATCAACAATTATCGAATAAAATACATATAAACGAAAAGCATGCGACGCAGTCGTGTGTGAACTTGGCCGAGCGCGATATTTCCCCCCCCCTCCTCCAACTCATATACCGTCTGTAAACCCGTAATCCGTCCGTCCGTCGGCCATCGGCGGCCACAGTTGCCTCACGCTGTGCGCACATGAGACGACCGCGTGCGTTATTTTGAGAGCGCGCGCAAGGCATATATACGTACATCATGTACGTGCAGCGTGTATTTTTTGTTCACCACGCGCGCGGCGGCGGCGGCCAACAACAACAAAAACAATATTAAATTATAACGCCCGCAAAACTACTGCTGTCGGTTCGACACACCACCGATCGCACCGTAGCCCGACAAAATGAAACGTCCGCAAAGACGGTGACGACGACAATCGTCGTATTATATTTATTTCGCGAGACTATTACGTTTCACAATCGTATCGATCGGCCGAATTGCTTGGTTATTTTTACAACACTGTCTGAACCGTTTACACACACACACACACCATACGAAATGTAACATGTATATTTGATATATTAATTTCATTATTATGTTTTTTTCGCTCGCTCTTGCGTTACATAAACAAACGAATATATCTGCGTCGACATGCATAGCACACAGTGCCAAATTGTTTGTACTTTGCTCGTACCGTGTACGATAAAAATTTATTTTACATTATGAATTTGTACGCACAGGTTACAAAGTAAAATGTTTTTTTTTTTTTTAAGGTTCCGTTTATAACGTTGAATACAACAAGATAAAATTATTAGAATAAAAATTTGCACGACTATCGTTCGCGTTGAGATCGACAATGTTTTCTCGAATAAACGAACAGTTAACAGTTTTGAACAATATTATATACGTTGTATTTACAATGATAAAAGACGAGTGCACGTGAGAGCGTATTCCTAATAAGATGATTTCGTTGTAGCACGTGGTCAATGCAAACGACGTTTATTATTACAAAATGTGCTGCTGTTGGTCGTTGCAGCTGTTGTGAATTTATTTTATCGTCAAACGAATTTCGTTTCGTCCGCGTGGCGCGAGAGAGAATTTATCGATTCGTCGATAATATTCACGTAACGCATGTAAACTACGTCGTCGGTACCGCAGGTTTACATTTGTAGCAATAGTATGATTTTATTGAATAATTGTTGTCATCGGCAATTTTTGAACGAAATTTAGACTTAATTGTTTGGGTCCGGTGAGTCTGGTGGGCCGGTTGTAGTTTTAGTACGGTCCATACTTATGCTCTACCTCTCACAAAGTAAAATATTTTATACAAAATTAATGAATGGAAAAATAACATAAATAAAAAATAAATTATATATTTTTAACCATTTAGCTAACAAAAATGTTTACTTATGTATAATAAAGTAAAATATAAACATGTTAATAGGATGAAATCTCCTGGACCTCGTTATAGTTCTTCAATTAAGAGTGAATACACACATAGTATACATAATATACACAATAGTGAATAGAGTAAAAATAGTACACCCAATAAGATTCAATGTTCTGTCGTTCAGATTTGTATTTGAAAAAATAATATTTTGCATATGTTTACATCTAATGCGATTCATTAGAAATTAATACTGAATTATTTGTTAAATTTTAATGAATAATTTAGATTACAACAGAATGCTTTATTTTTTATAATCTAAGTTCACACTTATGGTGGAGTATACTTTATATTTAATACAAAATTGCTAAAGTACTAAAATTTACAATTTTTTGTATATTTTATTATTTAATAGAGGTTCAGAAAGTTGTTGATACAAGGATTTCTTGACAACAATCGAAATTAATAAATTATTAATTTTGTTCAACAGGATATAAAATGATAAGCGGTTTCTATGGAACGATTTTAAATTTATATTTATTTTTGTATTTGTATATAAAATTAATAGATATACTTATCTTACATAATTGATTAACAGTGCCGTCGTTAGCGGGCAGGCAACACAGGCAATTGCCTAGGGCCTCGCACTTGAAATAAATTTTGGGATCCACGATTTGTCAAGTCGGAATAGTTGGATGTATTTAGATGCAAGGAAATTGTACTGCTTTTGTCTGGGGCTTCGCAAAAGTTTGCGACGGCACTATTGATTAAGAAATATGTCATGATACTAAATCTAACAAAATAGTAGATATTCTTAGTACTTAATACATTTGAAGTGATTACTTTGACATTTTTCCGTTTAAATCAATAAGAAAAATCAAAGTTATTCAGTATTCAATATAATATAAATACTATATAGGTATTAATACATTTTCTATACTCTATAGTTTATAACAATACATTTTCTATACCTATCAATTATATGTATGTTACATAAAAAGATGAATTTGAGTTGCATTTATATAATTTATAATTATATTGTATAGCAAATGTAATATACACTGAACTATTTTTTTGTTGAGTGCAAATTAAATTATTAGTTTCATAAAGAATTTACACTAAGCGAATGTCGAGATACTGAGTAAACATGTGTTTCGAATACGACAATACTGAAAAATAATTTGTACAGGTACTACTCATAGAGTAGTACTATGTACTACTAACTATGGTACTATATAACCTCAGTTGATAATCGAAGGACACGTGTTTACAGCACATTTTTTATTCAGACTACAGCTTTATTTTATTCTTTAAAATATTAAACCTAATATTTGCTCACAAAAAGATTAGATTAATAAATATAATAGCTGCAATTTCATAAATTTTATTAAAATAAATCACCTATGAAACGAATGCAATTACGTTTACGATAAAAGTGGAAAATCAAACAGATTAAGCATTATGATAATCGACTAATCGACTTGTGTTTATAAATATAATTTACTAACTACTGGAATATTATTAAACTTTTATATTTTAGCACAATTTTTCCGATGAATAATTCATCCAAAGAAATATTTCACAAAGCATGGAAAACTATTTTTAAATTGCATTTACCAACGTACACTTGTTATATTCGGGTAAAAAAATATAGGTTTTCAGAAAAATTAACTTTTTTAAATGTACTTTCACAATTTAATAACAATAGAAATAATGATTAAACAATTTCATTTTATGAAATAAGGTCAAGGGCATGAGATACGAAAAATGATAAGTCGTACGTACGGTATTATACAAGAAAAATATAATCAATAAGTAAATATAAAAGCAAAAGGCATTGCAGAAGTAACACAATATGCCTAGTATGAAAACTATAAAAATATTGGCTAAGCCTTCTTTTAATATAAATTTTAATATTAATTAAAATAAATGCGAAAAGTGAATATTCTAATAGTAATTATTTAATTACTAGAAAGTACAACAATTTTTATGAAAACATTTTATTTCCAACTATACCTTAATTATTTAAGCTTACAACAAAAATAATTTATATATTATACGTCACTGTCATACAATAAAGTTAAAAATTAGATAAATGTATACTGATGATACTGATCAGATAATACCGATATCACAACGTATAAATTATAATGCGTAATACATAATATAAAATATAAAATATTTTTAAGTATATTTAATACATATAATCTATAGGAATACTATATTTATGATTTTTTATTCGCACACATTTAAAACAAGGATACAGTATTGATAATGAATAGAACAATCTGGTGTAAAAAGCTATAAAAGTATACTTAAGAAAACGTTTGTGGTAAATATTCATAACGTATGGGAAAAGAGATTACAAGAATTTTAGTCAAGAAAAAAGTCTAGAGCAAGAATAGATTTACAAGAATTGTAAAAATGTTTTCGGGACATTATCATTACTTTTTGTATGCTAGGAGCGTTTGCAAACACAAGTAACGAAAAATATTATTTTACTCAGCACGGAAGATAAAAAGTCAATACCACATTTATTTTTATTTTTAACCGCATCTATATTTTTGAATATTTTATTTTTGTCAACCTCGCAATAATTGATTTAGATTTTGTATAGTTTTATATTTTGCAAACCCAAAACTAGTCACACGCAGGTTGCAATACATTCTGTGGGCGCTCGTGTCACAATCACAAATACACTCATTGACTCATCGAAGTATTGGTCGTATTAATGCAGAAGGCTACGACAATCGCTTAAAAATATAAAACGTTTTTAAAAAAGAAAGATCTATAGACCACCTAGTCTGAACTACACCGTATGGGTTTTAAGATTTTATATTTTTAATCAATGCACAAGTTTTTGGTGTTACTTGAAATAAAAATCCAAAACATGAAATATGCGCTTTCCAAAAACCCTAACCTACCAAACAAAGTAAATGGCTTTTATATATAAGACGAAACATCGTTGTTGAAAACATAACGCTATTATCAAAATCGATAAACCGCATACACCGAATAAATGTAAATAACATATTTTGTCAATGAAACTCGACCAGATTTAGATTATTATTCAAAAAGAATATAATATATCCTGTTATATTATACCAATCGCATTGCGAAGAACTCTAAGCACGCACAAGAGGAACGTATATTGTAATGAATAAGTATACAATAAATTCGTATACAAACGGTGTGCGTCTTTTGTTCGATGACTAGAAACGAGTTATTCGTATCCGTTTATTATAAATATAATATATGTATATAAATATGCTACATTTTTTAAATTTAAGTGAAATGAAAAATGTATTGATTTTATCATGATATGTATTTTTATTTTTTTTAGTGTAATTACACGATTTTGATTAAATGGATTACTTAATCATAAAAAAAAAATAATAAAAAAATAACGTCAAGTTAATACTATAAAGGTAATTATTCCAATTTTTCAACAATTTTTTTTAATAATTTTTCGAGAGCAATCGTCTCAAGTTTAAAAGACCAATACAGCCACATTCACTCATTGCTGTATATCACCTGTCCTAGAAGTCTCGTATTTTTTTTGTTTCTCCGTTAATCAAAATAATATATAATTATATAAATATATTACTGACTCGTTTCGTTATGCTGAATACAAATGTTACGTAGAATGTGGATAAACGGAAGCGATGTAGGCATCATTCACATATTATTATTAAATAATATGACATCCAACGACTTTTCATTATATGGCCGTTTGCTTTTGGTCATGATATACAAGTTTACGCATACATGTGTGTATATATATAATATGTTTAGATTTAGGTGTCGATAATCGTATATATATGTGTACATGGATATGATGGTTATTATGTGATACGGCTTTGTTATCACGCGAGAAGAAAGACGTGAAGGAATATCGATAATTATAGATGTGTATGATTTACTACGTACGTGTGATATCCAAATGCATTGTCTGTTGTAGCACCACTGCCATTCCACCCCGGGTGGTAAAAGGTACACGAAAGGTCGAAAACATTCGACTGACGGAAGATAAAAGTGTGTTTTTGTCGTCGTTTACCTCTTATTTTTTTCCACTCAAGAACATTATTATGATATTATACGAGAAAAATTTTTTTTCCCTTACTTTATATACTATATACATAGTAGGTATACTATTAATATTGCTTCACATGACCGTTGTATAATTGTCGGTTAAATATTTATCTCTTTTGATAGGAAATAATATATATATATACATATACATAACACTTTCCTATTATCTCACGATTTTAAAAATATTATTCCTTATTTATTTTATGAATATCATTGCAAGACAAAAAAAAAAAAAATTACTTTAATAAACGTTACGATTAAAATTAAATATAACTCGAAAACATAATATAAATTAAAATTGTAAACAGATTTTGAGACGTAAGCAACTAATTCCAGATATTCGTGTACATTTTACACACAGAAACTAAACGAATAAAAACACATACTAGAAGAGTAATAAGTAATATAAGTCTAATGGATTAATGAACATTATACTATATACAGAGGCACTTTTTTTTATTTTAATAAACATACAAGTAAAAAATAAAACATTAATAAAAATTTAAATATTATTTAAAATTTGTTTTATACTTTCTTAGTTAAGCCTCAATTACACTGAGCGATTTTACATGCTGCGTGTCGGCGATTAAAGTCGCGCGCGTGTGAGAGTGTAGCGACTTGTCCGATTACATTGAGCGATTAAACTCGCTCGCTCTTCTATTCCAACTCCTGTCGCAATAAACGAGAAATCACAACAACTGCCGCACGAACTACAGCCTTCGACATTTCGACCAGTCACTACTCGCTGGCACACTGGCGATTTTGCCAGCTAGGCCGATTACATTGAGCGATTTCACTCGCTGGAGTGTAAAAACGCCAGCGACTAGCGATTAAAGTAGCCCGGCCGTCAACTTTAATCGCGGGCGAGCAGCGAGTATTCAACACGCGGCGAGTAAGCGACTAGACCGATTACATTGGGCGACTTCAGTTGCAGCGAGTTAATTAGCCGGCGATCAGCGTGCAAAATCGCTCAGTGTAATCGAGGCTTTAGATTATTTATATTGCAAACGCTAATGGAACAATATTGGCGATAATTCTAAATGTTTCAAAAAATAGTTTAAAAAAATGGAGTTCAAGTAAAATAACTAAATTATGTTGTTTATTAAATACAGTTTCTTAATAATGCAATTACTACAGGTCGTGTATTTGAATTTTTGTAATTAAATAGCTACACTTTAGAAATTATTAATGTAAATGGTTGATGAATAAAAATATTAATAATAAATATAATAATAGACGTTCGACGTTACATAATTTGTGCTAAGTAAATATTTTTATGAGTATAAAAAAGGACTCGCTAGCGCTCCTGGCAAACTTAGAAGAAAATAACTTTTAACCAAATTAAAAATTGTATATAATGATATTTTTTTAATCTTTAACTTAACTATTTTTTTTTTTTTTTTAAGAATAAAGTTTACATTTATCAGTTATTAATACAGTGTACATTTTAAACTTTGAAAATTTTCTATTCTGACTGGCGAATATATCGATAATTTCTTCATATAAAATTTCAAATATGAATTCCCTTGTGCTATTTTCAAAATGTAATCATTAAATTCATACATTGTGTGTATAATTGGACAAAATTAATATACTTTAAAATATACAATGGAAAAATTTCGTTTTGAATGTAAAATAAAAATATGACTTTTGCAAAATGTTTCGCCCCTTTGGAAATTTACGCTCTTGGCGTAGGCACAGTTCACCTTAACCTTGCTACGTCACTGAATATTTTTAAAATATTTCATACCTGGATTAAATTTATTTGCACAAAGAAATTATGGAAACTATATTGTGTAGTTGTGTATGAAAGCGAACTAGGTTTACATATGATAAAATATAGCGTAACACGTACAGATAAATTTAAAATTATTTTATGTTTATAATAATTGTTTTAATTAATATATGAATATATTATATATTATATATTCAATAGAAATTAAAAAGTTTTATATTTTTTGCATTCTAAACCATAAATAGAATCATAAATTCATAAGTATGAATGACAAAATGAGATATTGAACATTGTAACTGACTGAACATAATACACACACACACAAACATACATATTATACAAAATAACTTGTTTTCTATAAATGCATAGAAGTGATTCCTCAATTGTCTGTAATATTGAATCAATACAAATTATCGAACACACAATAAAGACTATAAAGACTACACCCTTTAATGAATAAGTGTTTTGTTCTATCGTATACTTGCCGAATGTACCGTGAACGACTTATCTTTTGATACGATAAGAAAAGAATACAAATAACGATGCACTTGGATTACGACAAAAGAACTAAGAAACTAAGGAAAGTTGAAACTAATGAAACGCTACACGTTAAACGAAGTAATCACAAGGAAAACAATGCTATACAAATTATAAAAATGGCAATCAATTTACATCGAGATAATATTCTGTCAGTCAGATACGATTTTTTTATGCGACTGCATAAACATTAATTTGAGTAAACTAAAATTGGGTTTACACTGAACGAAAAAAAAAATTGCTCTACCAACATTTTAAATGTCATATTAATATATTCATAGTTATGTGTATTATATAATATATATATATTATTATTATTATTATTAATATATATATTATATTTTGTGTCAAGTAAGAAATTACATGATAAGTTGAATTTTAATATATATTACTAAAACTACGAACATTTTCCGCAAACGCGTTCAACAAATTCAACAAAACTACTACGACACAATAAATTAGCGAAAATGTACTATAGCACTCACATAGTATATTAGTTGATAAAAATAAATAAATTAAAGATACACGACGCACGATACATCTGCAGCAGGAAGGAACACATCAAAAAGTAAAACTATTAAATTTTTGTATTTATTAATATTCACGTGCTATTCAACAACAACAAATAAAAAAATAAAAAAAATAACATTACCTATTTCATAAATCTCATACTCATTACATATAAATATATTAATGGGTTTAATGAACATTTATATAATCTTATAACCATTACATATTCTAAACACATAGATAACCAATTATTGAGTTTAATTTATCAACAAAACTAAATTTTTCGATTCGACCTTTATGCATGTATTGCAATTACTGTTTTAATAGATAGTATGCATATAACACATATCACATATACATGAATGTATCGCAAAAAATTATAAAACGTTTATAAATATACTGCAACAGTACTAGTATGAACACATTTTTACATCGCCGTACATATTCGCGATATTCTTAAATGGTTATGGATTTTGTGGACGTTGAACGGCGGCGGTTTTGTTTTCCAATAAAAATGTTCAACGAGTGTTTATAAATATATATATACGAGCAGACATCCGAAATCTGAATGTCGAACAGACATTCTTGGCAATCCACCAAACCCGTAGGTATCTTCTACCGTGTGCCGAGTGTAAACTCGGCTTTCTCGATAGCCATTTTATTTTTACCGTCGTCGCACAAACCACATGCGTGAAAACTTACGAAAAAAACGTCGCGGTTGTCGTATACGTGTGTTTACGTTTTTAAGCTACGGTTGTTACACTATTGCACGAAAACATCGTAAAAACTCAGATGCTTGAATTCTTTTTACATTTATGGGCACAATAATTTTCCGTTTGAAAATCAAAGAAACCAAAAGAAAGTAGAGATAATCATAATAATAACAATAATATAAACAATCGAAGAATTTCTATAAAATGGAATTTGTGCTCTAGAATCCATAGAATGTGGGTACAAGCAAGTTGTATGTATACCCGTGTACAACATAAATATCATCTATACATATATACGTTTGTATGACACAGATTATATAATAATACATAAGTATAAAGGTATAAAATTTATAATATTACAAGTTTTTTTTATAGGTAAACTCTTGTGTTATATATTTATAATCTAATCCCTAAAGGATTTTATTCAATTTAAATGGTACCACAGAATTTTTTTTTAAAATCATCAGAACACTTAAGTAAATTAGTTAGTAAAAACTAAAATTAGAGAAATTCAACTATCATAACAAAAATTTGTTTTTGATACCTATATTAAATATTAATTATTTATTATATTTAAAATATTATTAATTAATATTTTACAATTATTGTTGACTGTTACTAAATAACACGTAAATAATTTGTATATTACAGATACTTATACGTTGTATAGAAATTATAAAGCTAAAAATATTATAATATTGAGTTTGTAATATCTATAGAGTATGTAAGGTAACTAAATATTAATAGTTTCAAAGAAAAAACAATTAGACATAAGATTAATTTAAATTAAAAATTACTTTTATAAATAGTCAAATATTGTAATGTTACTATAATACAAATATAAAAACGACTTTTTTAAAATATTTTAAGTGAATAATGAATTAAATATACAAATAAATCAATATATTTTGTTACATTTATTTTTTTCTTCTGGAATTAATAGAATATTAATCATTAGTACTTTAAATGGCATAAGTAAATCGTTTTTATGACCGGCAAAACAACTATGAAAAAATATTAGGGAAAGTACAATATAATGAATGGATTATAATTTAAGATCTTGTAAAACTATATGGATTGAAGATTAAAATAATTTCTTATAAAAGTGTAATTCGGATTCGGAACGGTTTTCCGGTTTATCGTCATTATTCTTTACCGAAATTTTGTTTAAACAATCATTGTTGTTCAACTATGAAAAAAAAATAAAACCATTCGACCAACCAACGACCACAACTATAGTATATAGTACGCCGTATAACAAACACACACACGTATTACAAATTATACTATATACTATTATGTTTTTGAAATTTTTGGGAAAACTCAATCGGACCGCTACGCGTCGCAGATAAGGTTTTTCGGATGCCGACAATCGATTATTTTTGTTTCGCTTAAAATTCTATAGTTACGCTTCATTATAATTGCGTACGAAGAAAACTGAAGGAAGCCATCACCTGGTTCTAAACTGTCGATATCTCTCCAAAGAACTCAGCTAAGATTTCTTTTTTTCCACTCCTGGTATCAACTTTTCCCTCATCGATGCTCTTTCGTATAATTATGTAAGTATAATTATACATACTTTTAATTTTATACTTCAGTCTGATATCCAAATCTAGAGTGTAAGCTTTGATAATCTAGATGTCTATTATTGATGATATTTGAATAAAAATTATCGAGGCATAATATCCTTATTAAAACCTCATTAAAAGAAAAAAAGAAAATGGGAAGAATATTTTTCGGTTAAATGTGTCGTAACACACACACACACACACACACACACACACACATAGTTATACACACACGATATCGACACAGAATTATTGTGGTCACGGTCGAGTTACCATAACGGGTATTCATTACCGTAGCGACGACTAAACAGTAACCGGTTCCTCTCGAGGCGCGCGTCTATATAATCTTTATAATGTTTTCATGTATATATATATATATATATAAACGTGAACATACGCGAAAACTTTCATAACAATTTCCTTCACTATTACGAGTAAAAATGGATACGAATTTTCGGGGTATTGTATACAACACAGCACTTTTTTCTTTCGTTTTAACAAAATAAACATTATATATGTTCACGAGAAGTTTTTTATTTGTTTTTCCTCTAACCTTTCAATTTTATTACAGTTTTTTCCAGTACGACGGTTTGTTGCTAGAATACAATTTAAGTTGCTCAATGAACAATACAACATTGCCACTGTCGTCGGAACATCGCTTCTGTTACCAGTACTATTTTAATAAAATAAGCTTGAAAAAAACAACACATTTTTGTCAAATTATTAGAATTCATTACCAGCAACAACGGGATATAATCATTTCAAAAACAATTATTGCTACAGCGAAGTGTATATACCGATGCTTTTTCCATAATATATATTTACTAAAACGTCTTTATATTTAATGATTTGAAAATACATTTATCTATATATGTATATCATGTATCTTATTTTTAGGATATTTATACTCAACGGCTATAATATATGCTATTATAATCTAATATATATATATCTATGAAAACGCATGCTGTAGATTCAGCGGCACATATACGAGTAATATAATAATAACACTAGCATACATAACAATGAAAATGTATACCATTATTAAAAGGATGTACTTCCTATTCTTACAATTCCGTCAAGATTTTAGAAACACTTGGATTAAAATCGGATTCTCGGTATTTATGTTAACGAAAATTATTTATATGCTTCAAGAAAAAAATGTTCTGAACAAAATCAAAATTAAACGTTCAAGGATAAAAAATACAGGATCGTTAAAACTGTACACTTGTCATTATACAATGCATTCTTTACTCTTGGTTGTCATAAAGTTCGATATTATCTATAAATTATATAAACCAGAGAAGAGAATTACATTGAACAAATTATATCGCTTTGCGTAAATTGTTACTAAACACATGCCCGACGGGGTTCGTATGTACACGTCCAACGATTAGGGATCAGAAATCCCCGGGGAGTCTTAAAAATTTGAACTGCGACATTTCTCTGAGTTTAAACATAGTGTATGCTTTTATTCGTTATTTCTGTAAGAAATGTATAACTTGTGAGATTTTAAATCGACACGGTGTCCATATTTCCATGAAATAATTTGTTTACGCTGTAACAAGTCATCAATTTATTCGTTCGTGATACGCACTGCAGAAATAAATTTCTCAATGCTACAAAGCAAACGTATTAACTTTGTTCAACCATAATATTTATTTCTATACGATATTACGACGTAAGAATCACTCGGTATGTATTAAATTTTAATTTATTAAAAAGAAATAACATAATAAATATAATCGTCTACTGATTATAACGATGTATTGTCTGCACGAATAACATTATGAAATTTTACAAGTGTCATCGTACGCCGTATCAACAATGACTGCACCTAATATACATATTCAAATAAAAACTATGCAAATCGACAGGTAATTACCCCCTCTGTACGTCCTTTCATTTTCCATACAGGTCATTTAACTCTATACAGTATACTCAAACATATATATTAGTAACGATTTTTTTTACGGGAGAACCATTTTTGCAAAAGTGTTTATGGAATGTTTAAACATATTTAAATATATATATAACATTTATTTAAATGAAAATAATTATATTTTATTTACTACCTCAGTGGTAAAACAAAATTAAAGATGATAAATAAATTAATGTTATTTTTTAAATTATTTTCTTATAATATATTAGATTATAATTAATTAGATAATACAATAAAAGCAATTTTTAAAACCCTAACAATAATTAACTATTGTTTTAAATAGTTATAAATGCGAATGTACTTTTAAAATAATATTAAATAGTAATATTGGATTGAACAATAACTAATGAAAGAATAAACAATAGCATATACAAACATAAAAAACAAAAGTTTATAAATATAATACATGTAAAGCTCGAAATTATGCGTATTACTGAATAAATAATCAAGATCATAAATGAAATCGCATATTCACACAACACTATGAATAAACACATGTGTGACATATATTATTTTTATTATTATATTTATATAATATACACATATTATATATGCTGTATTGAAATGCATGATATAGATGTAGAGCGGATAGTATATACGTGTCACCCGTCAATTCTATGTCAACTATTCTATTTATTGATCAGTTTTTAAAGGTATACTTATCTACGCAGCATTTTTAAGCATTACAAAAAAGTTTTGTATACACACACATATATATTTTCCTTGTTTCAAGTGAAAACGATATGAAAAAAATATGTAATATTTTAATAATTTGCAATGATTACTGTTTACATATAAGTACGTAAAAATATGAACAATGACCCAGATTTTTTTTTTTTTAAATGTTATTTAGTTCCTAACTGAACTCATATTGTGCACTTAATAATATATTAAGTATATAAAATGAATAAAACAAATTACTTAGTTAGGAATCGATATATCGAAATATATAGTAAAGGTACATTCCGTAATAAACGTTAGAAAAAAAAATGTACAATACTCAATTTATACAAACATTAATAGCTAAGATAATACAATAAAATAAATAAAATTTTATAGATAACTGCACAATAATTATTACTTGTACATTTGTTATTTAGAAAATGTGTTATTACATAATAACATTAAGTAAAACGCATTCGAATAGTATATACATGTGTTTGTCATATAATGCCGTAAAAACTGTAATCTGTAAAAACGAATTATCAAACATTTGTTAAAGAAATAAGTTTTAAATAATATGTAATGAATATTAGTAATTTTTTATCATATTTCAAGTATGTATAAACAGATAGGATTCGAAGTAACGATTGATTGCCAAAAAAAGTGGTATTGAAAGGAACCAAATTATATTTATGTATTATTCAATGCGAGCAACATAAACAACGATTTTTACACTCGCATCGTAACATATGTATTTTTTTTCACAGTAGATAACGTGGTGTAAGGTCAAGGACCCTAGTACGATAATGCGATAAAAATAGTCAGTGTAAAATGAAAAGCCTATGGACCGCACAAACTACATTATGTACATACACATGATACACGCGTTACGAACAAATACATGCGTTTTATCAAAAAACTATCTTGCTCCATTAACCACCCAGATATTACCGAACGAAATAGTTTAATTTTGTGCACAAACAATAATAAGGAGCAATGGACCTTTTGCTGAATTTAAACATACTAAAATACACCCGTCTTTTTTACATTTACCTATTCGAACCTAAGGTATTTTGGTTATGCTGTATCACGTGGATTTGAAAGTGAATTTTTCATCAATTAATAAATTCAGCAGTTTTATTTCCACTCGCGTTGGTAGAGTATAAGTATAGCCTCCAGCCACTAAAGACTAACTGTTAAAAATAATTACACATAAATAAACATCGAAACTCTTTTTCTGGAACATAGATTGAGAGTTAAAAATGACGATGACGATTTAAGTAATTATGTACTATATAGTACATTAAAATATGTGGTATAATTATAATATTGTCGTAACCGTTTTTTATACTGAATACTTATTATTTATTTATTATATATACGTCCAAGTATTGTATTAATTAACATTATAAATATATATACACCAGGTATGATATGAATGATTCGATATTGTATTTATATAGTATTTCATTTAAATCATAATATACCATTGAGTGTCTTTACTTTAACGACAATGTAAATGAATTGGGAATTTCGAAAAGGGCCCATCTTGAGTTTTGATCAAAATAGATTTTTCCATGTTATTTTCATTTACACATATAGACCAATATTTTTTGAGCGAAAAGGGCCCAAATCTGTTTTCTATTGTGACGAAAAAAACATCTTATTTTTAGAAAAATTTTGAATAGGGCTCATCTCGGTGATATGAGTCCTTTTCGAAATTCTCAATTCAAATATATTCAACATACTTATAGGTATGGTTAGAACGAAGTTGAATAATAAACGATAAATATACAATAAAAAATAATTATGCAAAGTGCGACTAAGTTAAAAATCATTATTAGCAGACGCTCACATGTATATTATATATTAAATTAATTATTTTTATATAAAAATTTAAACCATATGACTCAGATGAAATATAGTTAAGAAAACTGTGTTTTAATGGGTCAAGTGTTTATCATACGAGGGGATACACTTTTAAATTTAAATACTCAGTATATACCCGAGTCCATATGATGAATTTATAACTTAACAAAAAATATTTTTAATAGAAAACTAAATAACGTGTTCAGCATGTTTTTATTATAGCAGTATATTAAATCAGACAATTTTGCGTGACCTAAATATAATATAAAATACAAAAAAGCAAACATAAAATATTCGGTTAAATAAATTTGTTAGTTTAATAAATACGGAAATAAAGTTTTATTTTAACATGCCAATTACGTTATAGCCAAAAAATAAAATTATTATATTAGGATTTTTAACAGCTTAAAATTTTCTATTTATATAGTCAAGTATAGTAGGTATGCTACAATAAAAACATTTGTAAATTAGATTTTTGAATCGTGGAAAGAAATGATTTTCGTCAAGATCGTCATAAATATAAAATAGGATAGTTTTATAAATATTTGTTTAATTTAATACAAATCTATAATATAAAATTATGAGTTATTTCATTAGTAATGCATTTAAAATTATATAAATAATTTAATAATTAAAATACCTAAACCATATTGTACGTTTATTATATGTATACATGTAACAAAATATAAATCGATCTTTACATAGTTCTTTTGATCGAATTTATAATATTTGTTCATACAATATATATATATATAATAAACGTACAATTTGGTTAAGGCATTTTAATTATTAAATAATTTATATAATTTTAAATGCATTACTAATGAAATAACTCATAATTTTATATTATAGATTTGTATTAAATTAAACAAATATTTATTAAAATATCCTATTGTTATTTTTATTAGGTCTATTTTATTTGCAGAGCATAGGTAGGCTTTGTAACGGGAGCAAAGAGACAATGAAGGGAACAATATACGAACAGAAGGACATTGCCCCTTAGATTCAAAATATTGTGTTTATGTCATAATTGATTGGAAGCGAATGCTGAATATTGGACTTGTATTCAGTAACGCCGAATTTCTATCAAATCATGTTGGAAAATCGTAAAAGTAAATTCAGACACCCACAATCAGTTTTTTTTTCTTATAAGCCTGAGGGGAGCATCACCCCCACACCATTCAATTAATATCTTCATATTATATTAATTACTATAGTTGATCTAAATACAAATTAAAATAGTCATATCTCTATGGACATTACTAATTCGAATATATAATGTAATAAGTATATTTTTTTATGATAGCCAAAAAATAATATAATGAGACTTAAATATTTAATGGTGAACTGTTATTTTTTCAAAGTAATTAATGTTTTGAGACTTTAGACAATTGCACATTCTTCGTAGAAAAATCATTTATAACTCTTTCTGAGTTTATTGCACAGTTTTGTTTACAAGTTAACTGCATAAGGTTTTCTAAACAAACTTCTGTCATGGTACTTCTTATTGATGCTTCAGTTTTACCGCTGCGGCTCCGCACACCAGACTACCACGTAGATTGATGATTGCGTAACATTATTTGTACTATATTTAGTAGTACATAGTCATTGTACAATTATATTAATAACCAACTTCTATACTAGGCAATAACTAGGAAATAGGAATTAACTGTGTAATATTTGAGTATGTGATATAAATAGTAAATAGTAAAATTATGTATGTACCCATTTTACTATACATTAAATTACATTCAGTACAAACTATGAATTACCATCACCACTTATGGGGGATACAACCACTCACTTAAAAGATCTATTGCAGTTGCAAAACATGTCTATAAGGTTCGGCAACACTGCTTATACCACTAAATGTCTACATCGGACATCAGTGTACACTGATACATACATACGTAATATTATATAGACTAAATGTAGGTATAAACTATTTAACTTACTGAACGCAATGGAAATAGACCGCGTGGCGACTGAAGAATGTACTTCAAAATTTTCGTCTGTCTTCATGGCTATTTTCAACGTTCAACTTGTTTTTTGCTCAGATTAACTGAAAAGATAAAACTATCATAAATACTACGGTATTATATTAATATATTTTGGTGAGTATTTTTCAGCGAAACAACCGAAACTAAGTAACGGAAAATCAGGAATCAAATTTTCCTTTGTTATAATAAACGAGAGGTAAAAAAAGTAAAGAGTAAGACACATTCTAATGATTATTAAAAAACAACCATAGCACTTGTGACCCAGTTGCCCGTCTCGTTGTCGAATATATGCGCTACTCCGCAGATCACGTATTATATGTTTGTATATAATAAACGGAACGCTTCGTGAAAATTCCTAAAGGAAATGGACACGCGTATACATTTTTGAAGAGTTGCTTTCTAACTATATCTTTGAAGTCGTGTCCTTGGGCATTGTTGGAGAAAAAGACATATAAATTCGCGTGACTGGTGTGCGTAAAAAAAGAAATGAGATCGCAAGATATTTCTTTTCTTTTGAAAAAAACACTATAGCTTTAGTTGTTGGTTAGTAGTTTTGCAGCGACCACACAGTACGACAAATGATACAAATATCCAAGCGGAAGATTAGACGCATTAATGGTTCATTTGATTCATTCGATGTAGTCTAGACGTTCTAATAGTTAATACTCCAAAAAACATAAAGTATATAATACGAGTATATACAAGGGATAATACGAAACATTTATTTAAACAAAATACGTAATTTTCATAATAATAATGTTTCGTATTTATCGTGAATATAATTTAATATTTAAACAAAAATGAATTTGTTATAAAAAAAGTATATAAGAAGTAAATTTCTAAACAATAAAGCCTGAATATATGTCTATATAAAATATATTAGTATATTATAATATTAAGATTTAATATTGAACCTAATCAAATTTGTACTAAACACAATTTCTGATATAACAGTAATATATCACGATATATTTACCATGATATCTTAGACTTGGTAAATAATGATATCTTAGACTTAAATTGAATCAAATAATGTTCATAAGAAAAAAAGGAAAATCAATATTTCATATTTTTATAATCAAACACCGGCGGAAATATTTTATATTAATTATCTGTGAATACGGACGTTGAAAATCAATAAATAGCCATAGAAATCAAATCAATTATTTTAGATTTTTAGACAAGTATATTCATCCGAGTGGTCAAAGTGGGTAGTATTTATGATACACAATTTTAAATTAAAATAATCGAAAAATTTAACGGTGAGTAAACATCAAATCAATTTTGGAACACTTTTCACGCGTACACAAAAACTTCGTTACTCAGAGTATTGTGTTTGTGTTGTTGTGTTGTAACTGTCCAGACTTTTATTCGTGGTTATGACGACAGTGATGACTACTGGATGTCGAAATAGGCGACGGTTGTACGAATCATAGTCGAAAAATATTACGAAAACCTCGAGTTAGGTTTCAGCAGACATACAGTCACTATCGAAAGTCCTAGATGGTCTTGTATATATGTATATATATATAAATATGCGTTATTTTCAACACCTATTTTTTCGCACACAGTTTGAAATATTTGAAACCGGTCGAACAAATCGTTCGGACACCAGTCTAGGGTCTCTGAACACGATGACAATCGGTCGCGATGCACTTTTAAACATTATATAATTTATGTGTAAATATAATACATATACATTATACTACCACTAGTATACGGGCCTACACTGGTTATTGACGAGGTCAACACGTGCCTAACCGACATGGCACAAATATTTACCCGACCGACGGCCGATAGGAAACACGTCCAAAATAAGGGACCTGTGACGACGACGAGGGGGATACGCATTAACTATCGACCCGCTGCCGCTGCTGCTGCCAACGCCAGAATGTGTATACGTATATCCTCCTGAACGTTACACCAAAAAAAGGAACGGATTTCCTCAGCGTGCAGAGCAATATATGTATATATTAATATATTGTGTACAAATACAATAAAATAATACACTAATAACAACATAATACTTTTACTCTTATGCGCAGGATAACATTTTGTTTAAAACTACAATTCAACATTAGCAAAACTTTATTGTAATGGTATACATTTATATAACACATATATATATATATACACATATTTATATTCTTATTTAATGTCGAAAC
This sequence comes from Sipha maydis, assembly GCA_034509805.1. NCBI lineage: Eukaryota > Metazoa > Arthropoda > Insecta > Hemiptera > Aphididae > Sipha > Sipha maydis. The sequence continues at coordinate 21,020 of JASXSY010000645.1, read as the reverse complement.
GTAATTTTCAAAATAAATCGAAATCACAAATACCTAATATTAGACATTATATTAGATGCGTATTAAATATTGATAATGTAATTTATTAATACATAAACGTTTCTCATCTGAAATGGAATATTAATATAAAGTATATTGAACGCATTGAATCAAATTTCTCGATAATTGACGATGGTTTTTTCATTCAACGTGTAGTTATGTATAAAATTAATAATTACGACAATGCAGTATCATTTGGTTAATGTACACACATTGTACTGCAGTTATTTCTTTGTTCTTCGAATTTTCCCGACGTTTTACTTTGTTATGTAATATAGGGCGAGCGCGTGTTATAATATCCACATAAATGTATATACTCGGTTGTTTGCTTCAAGTGGTTCATTACCATCTGTGGGCGGCGGCGGCAATGATGATGACGAGGGCATTGTACGGTTTTTATTTATATTTTTTCCGATCGGACACTCGAGAGCGAAGCGCACGGCGATGGTCGTGACGTGGTGAGCGTACATAATATTCTTACTCTATGATATATTCGCTGGTCGGAATCATCTGCAGCGTTTAATAAGCAACGCACGTGCACCTATATTATAACCTATATAATGTTATAAATATAATTTAATATTTTCTACGGTTTAGTTAAAAATAAATAAATACTTTCTCATACTTTATTGTTTTAAAATATACATAATGAAACGTGTACGTTATTTATAATAGAATATGTTTAGTTAAAATACATTTTTATTATAAACATTATTATAATTATAGTAGTAATTATATTATAATAATTTTATTATAAATACAGTACGCGTAGTAGCGTAATTAGTTCAGTTGTGCGAAGATAGAAGAGAGAAGAATATAGTTACGGATTTTTTATACAAAACTATATATTCAAAAATGTATTCAATTGCCAAAACTCAAAACTATATATTCAAAAATGTATTCAATTGCCAAAACTCGCACAGTTATTTTAACGATTATAGGGTACTATAGGTATAAGAGTATTGAAAACACTCGCCTAACATATATGGATGATTGTAAATATTATACGGTTATATAAAATTCACACTAAAAAAGGTCATGTAGCGAATGTGGGATTATGATATATATAAGTGTATGTGCGTTTAGTATATATATAACATCCTGTATTTCCCTTGTGATTACACCACCCGATATTTTTCCCATAACCCTAAGGTGATAACTATGTAGTACTAAGGTTATCATCACCGGACAATTATCATTATTTTTATTATTATTATTATAGAAAGAAAAAAACAGTATGTTGATAACATTACACTACGTCATCGTAGTTCATTTTATCGAATTATTTACGTATTTACGTAACGTTTATAAAAACTACCGCCACTACGTGCAATATAGACGAGGCTTTTTGGTTATATTCGGAGAATTCCGTAGTGCAAGTACTCAAACAGTTTGTTACATTTAAAAATTTCTGTTAGAAACTTCTTTATCGCAAGCATAGGTACAAATTGCTGTATAACGAAGCTGTGCTCAGTATAAATTATTTTTTATACGCCGACAACAACCTACCATATTATTTATTTTAACAAAACTTTTTTAATCGACCCGCTGCGAACGTGCGTTTCACAAGGAGAATTTACACAAAACGTATACAAATATACAAACGATTTTGGAAAAGTACTGTAAAATAAATAACGTTACGTTCGGTCAAATTAAAAATGACGACTCAACAGCATACTGCTCAGGAGCTACGCACGCGCTTACTATACAGCCACGCATTATTATCGATTTAACAAGGCATTATAATACTACGAAATGTTGAAACACATCGATACTGCGTTATATAACTGCGAAATTATTTTGATTTAAAACGTGTTAACCTGTCCACTGTGAATTCATATAAAAATTCTAGGAATATTTTCGATTAGCAGAGAGCGCGGCGACGAGTAGTATAATATAGTTTAGCACTCGTATAATTGGCGTAATGGCGTGTGTAAGACTTTACTGCCTCGTGATAACTGTAAGTCTAAAAACGCTGGTAAATAATATTGTATAAAAAAGCATTACGTAACAAGACCAATGTAGTACTATTTTTAATTATTAATTGTAAAAAAGAAAAAAACATTATTCTAATGGTTCGTCAGAATGAAACGATATAAGGTAAAATATAATAATATACATTTTTGTGTAAATATAAATCTCTACAGTATAGCCGTTTAAAAAATAATATTAATAAACACAACAGGTTAGAGAAATATAACGTATATATACGTTCTTTATATTGAGCATATTTTATACATGCATAAAGAGGTTTAGATACTAACATTTTTAGTTTAAAAAAACGGAATCCATTGATATTACCGCTTAGGCTATATATCAATAGAACAAAAATATCATCATAATAGATACTTAAACTAAAAAATTATTAAACAATAAATTTAATTGAATAATCCGTTGGAGTTAGATGACACTACCAAGAGCAAGTTTTCTAAATAAATATTTAAATGTAATCAATTTAATAATCTGACTCAACCTATATAATAAATAGTATCTGCAACTGTCGAGGAAATCACGTAGGTTATCTATTAATTTAGGATACTATCTGTGAAATATTTATTAGAAATTGACGTTTAAAATTATAATAATTTTATACTCTCCGTTTGCTTATCGCTATAGTAGAAGCAACAACTGTCTCGAGAGAATATTTTAATGTAAAAGATTCTTGCCTCCTAAGTAAATATTATTATTACATATTGTAATATGTACTCTATGCTTATTGACAACGTTCGCGCTACATATACAGTATACTATGCTGGGATGTGATGGTGCGTAACCGAAACACGATTTTATTAGTACCAGGAAACTATGTATGGTGATCTCATATAATAAAATATGTGTATGTATTACACATTAAAATAAAAGGCCGAATAATAATCATCATAAAATCGGTGCGGAATATTATTAATTCGGTACGTCCACATTACACGCGTATATTTTATATTGCACGCGCGTGTGTGAGTGAACGTATACGGTGTGCAGTACATCGCTCGTTGTGCTGGATTATCGACCACCCCCTGCACACGCCCAACCAAGAGGGCGTTCGAAATACGCTTTTCGGTCGTTCCTGCAGCACACTGTAGTCTCGTCGCCTGCACACCACCAACGTCGCCTTCACTTACATTATTTGTACACGTATATATATTCTCGACGACCGACTCGAAGCGACGGAGTGTACTAGGGTGCATGTGAGGGATGGGGAAGAGGTACACGACGACGACGACGATTTATAATATTATATTATTATGCGCTCACCGCCGCCACTATATCGTAACTGAGGAAGAGACGAGGAAGGATGAAGAGGAAAAGGATGAAAGGAGGGATGGAAGAGAAGAAGAGAGAATAAGGTTATGGGAGTGTGCGTGTATATTCTATAGGTATATATACGCCACGAGTTCTCAAGGTTTCTCTGTCTCTGTTTCTGTGTATTACACATGTATAAAATATTACTTGTATATATATACACACACACACACGAGAGTATGTGCAGCATAAAATACAATGCAAGCGTATTTAAATAACCGACCTTGCAACGACGCACGCGCACTAATTTTGCTCTCGTCGCGAACATTTATACATAAAATGAATTCAAATATATGAATAGGACATGCGCGGGCAGCAAAGATTCCGATACAGCAATATACACTATCAAAGAGCTAACAACAATTTTATGATCAAATCTATAGCGGATTTCGTAAAATTATAATACGGTTTTCAAACAAATATAGCTGAACGAAAATCTATTTATAGCCAGTTGCGACCGTGGGCAGAAAACGAAAAAAATATGTACACGACTGTACAGGCCGGCGGCAGAGCGAAAGTGATACGTACAAGAGTAAAGATAATATATACAATGGCATAAATGTGACGGTATTGTCACATTTATATAGGTGGCGGCGATCTGTGCCGGAAACAACGAAATATATATGTATACTGGAAATATCGAAAGATCCGTAGTCGTCGATGCCTAGGCGGTGACCGTGTACAAATCGCGCGCGTACGCAAGCCTTGTGCGAGTGAGAAGTAGAAGGGCGGTGAGGCAGAAAGAGGCGGGAGACCTTGTTCGTGAGCGGAATAATGTTATCTTCGGTGGCAACGTGCGCGCTCGATGTTTTACGCGCGCGGCATTATGAAAACGCACATGTGTCGCCGCGACGATTACGTGTACATATTCATTGATGACGACGATACGTTTGCGTGTTTTCAACTGCCGTTAGTTGACGGTTGGTTAGTTAGTAAACGGTAATTATTTATGGTATTTGATTGATGATTCAAAATGAAAATGTTTAATACTAAATACTAAATGATTATGAATAAGAAAAAATCGGTTATTTTTTCATCTCACGGTTGATTTACGCATCCGATGTGATTTTTTCCTCATCATATGAAAATAAAGCCAAGTCCTCCTCTACCTACTTACCGAATACTGCGAGTACCGAGTTTATCGTGCCCGATAAGAATGATAATACAATATAGTTTTCGACGTTTTTTTGACTGAAGGGAAATGTCGAAGAACGTATTAATACTATTTTTTCATTCCGTGTGACAACATCGGTAACCTGTATAATATTTAAGTTGTTTTAGAAATGTTAAGTGCATTGACTAAAGACTATTGAGTAATGATTGTGGTAAATGGTTATAATAACCATCGGATGAAATCATTAAAAAATATATTATATATTATATACACTGCTACGAAAAATATAAAATCATATAGTAAAATTATGTTTTAATGCATTTTTTTAAGATGTTAGACAATTAAGTTGTACAAACAAGGGCAGCAGTCCAAAATAATTTTAGGCTAATTTATAATTACATACTTTTGTTTGCCAGTTAGTACGATATAGTGTATATTACAAATTAATATAAATGTAGATTATCCTCCACGTTTTGTTTAATTTGTTGTTATGTTTAAAGCAGTTACTCTTCTTTACCTTTACGCAATGCATACAATATGAAATCTAAGTTGAAGTTAAATAGGGGTAAAAATTAAATTGCATTTAAGAATTGAATGAACCATTGAAATGAAATACTGTACTGTATTACAAAGGTAACACTTCTTTTTAAGAATATTATTACGACATTTTGCTCAAATTCGAAATAAATATCATATAACAGTTTGAGAGTAAGTCGTCGATTAATAATATACGATTATGAAATATACAGGCAGAGAAAATACAAATGATCGCTTCGTTCAGCGTATTGATAATATATTGCAATATTATAAACAGGGTCGACGCCAGTGGTGGATTTAAGGGGGGCCAAAGGGGCCTAGGACTCCCATGACCTATCAGATGTCCATCATAATACATGGTAAGACTAGAACTTTTACGAAGGATAAAATTTAAAAATAAAAATTGAAAGTTACGATGGAAGTGCTAATATGTCCGGGTAATTTATAAGTAAAAAATAATGCATTTATAATTGTATAAGTAAGTGTTTTTTATCAATTTAAAGTAAAAAAGAAGAATGTTGGTCCCCTAAACAAAATTTTAGATCCACTACTGATCGACGCACGTGTGAAGAGCTAAACACAGTTTTCAAGCAAGTATATGTATATTATATTAAATATAATATACATATACTTGCTTTACGAAATGCTAAACATTATAAATTTTATAATATTTAGCATTTCGTAATAAAATAAAAAATCGATAATGTGTATTTTATAGGTAGGTATTGTTTTCAAAAAGCAATGTCCAATTTTATACTTATACTATCGTGCTTTTTCAATTACTTCCTATAAATGGAAAACCTATACATTTGGCTTGTTAGAAAGGCAGAGGAATTATTCCCGAATGCGCAATAGTTGTCTTAGCACTTTTTTCATCTTATTAAAATATTATTGTTTATTTTTCCAACACGATATACAAGTAGATAACTACGACACAATGACTTTATACCATACACTGTAGAGTCAATACAGTGCACGCGTGGTGTTTGCATTTAATTTTCTATCAAACCTTTTTTTTTGCAAAAACAATCACAAAACTTGAGCGCCACAAGCGGTTTACGCACGTACACACTTCAGTTATATATATCTACGTTATACGTACATAAATGTATACATAGATAAATAACACGTAAGTATAACACATAACATTATTATATACATATTACAATCATTTGAAAACATACTGAAAAATGTCCTCTTATGAGGTCAAGAACATATAACTGCACGATACGTGGTAGTACGCAAAGAGAACAAATATAAAAACCGCATCGCTCAAGGGATTTGATTTCAAATGGAGGTTAGGAAACAAAACACGTCAGACATTTCTTAATAATATAACATTATACACACATCGTACACAAACGGATTACGTGCCAATAGGTAATATTGGTATATTGGTAGTATTATCTATAATAGGTTATAATTTTATGATGAACGATGATCAGTGAAAATAAGAAGATTTAATATTTAATTTAATTATTATAAATCTTTAGAGCCGATCATGAGTGACTAAATGAAAATGAAAAAATTGAAGAAAACAAATTAAATAACGGTGAACAAGGCAACGTGCAGAGTATATTATGATCAAGGATCGTCTTTATTGCATGCGATGTATTACAATTATGTTAAAAAATTGAATTCATCTTTTGAAAATTACAAACGAAACAGAAAGCGATCACTGTATGAACAAGAAAAAAATACAGTCTAAATAAATGACGTACAGTTTTCGCATATAATATAAAAATATTATATTAAACGTAATAATATAATAAATAATATTATACTGAATAAAATACCAGACCGATAAATAAAATTTATTTTTATTTTTCCGGCAAAACACCATTAACGGAAAGAAAGATCAGGAAACGTATTTATTTTTATAAAATGTTGTCAAGACAGTCGCCTGATGGAATAGTCATAACTACTACCACGCGTGCCGCCACTATGACGACATTTTTCGCTGAAATTGAATAATTAAAATTTACTCCTTATTGCATTACTTTTTGAGTGCAGTTCCAGAACACGTAAAACATGTTTATTATCCTAGATAATATGTTGTAGTATACATATTTTTTTAAAACAAATAATTTATAATTATAAAACATGAAACTGCGGAACGTAAATAATATATCACTGAACGTAAGCAAGTAGTTTACTAGTATTTATTAATATTTTAATCTCCATCATACATCATCGTTGGAAAATTAAATAATAATAATAATATTTTAGCAATAATTATGTACGACGATCTCGTTTATGTTTCGAATCAATCGAAATCAAACAGTTAACAATAAATAACAATATATGTAATAATATAATGTGGTATGGTGTTGTATACTGATAGGATTATCAATTATACTCGACTATTCGATAATATACACTTCGTGCAATAACATACCGACCTTGCACGTTTCCGATAGAGACACATTGTTTTCAATACGAATCTTGTACACCGGTTTCAGTGATGTATCCTGCATAATACTATACTAACCTTAATTAAATTAACTGAAATAATAAACGCTTATAATCAAACTAGTTTTCAAAATGACATATCTACAATTTAAAACAGATTGCGTTCAGCATGATGTTATTTGTAAACTAAGACAATTGACTAAACACATAAACGTATAATTATTATTATCCTAGATCACTCAAGCAAAACAAAAACTTTTTATTTTATCATGATGGTAAATATAATATTTACAGTGATCAATATTTACTGGTTAAATATGAATGATCGACGCCTTATCGCCGAAAAAATACCATTGAAAACACGACGAAATCATCTCACCTCATATCATATCATATCACCGACATATGCGCCGGAAAACAAACAAGAGAATAATATCACATAATATATGAAATCAGAATCGGTCACTGATAAGATTTTACAAAGGTAACATAGGAGGTTCAAAAATCATTCGGCCATTGTTACGGAGTCGCAATATGTATTTTATAGGTTCTATGGTTTAATAAACAGAATACATAAAAACAATGAAGTACGTTCAATGTTTTCAATACAATTACCACAGAATAAATGTTATCACTTCTTAAGTTATAAGAAACTAGGACTTCTTAAATATGATGACTAAATCTTGTTTACATTTACAATTGACCATTCTGTTTTCATGTATTATGTGATAATATCAAGATGAAATTTAGATTTAAAAATAACAAGAGAACATGGCATAAATCTATGAAAAAATTATAGACAAATAAATAATCATCTATTTTTCCGTTGGACAATAAGTATGAAGTACAATTTTGTTTCAGTTTAATAGCTACTCTTTATACCAACGGACAACGATTATCAACTGAATTTAAACAAATTGTTATTAAATAAAACCCATTTACTTAAAAGCTTAAAACGTCGATTGATAAAAACCAACTAAAATTTAATACGACAATATAGATGCATTCGTAATAATATAATTATCATAAATGATATTTTGTCCGTTGTTTTCTCACGACACAGCCAAGTTGCGTCAGCAGTTTTTGCACAATACGTCCGAATTACATCTTCAATTTTCTAACGTAAATGTCGTCTTTGTTAGTTTTTATCACGGTTTTTATTTACTCAAATTGGTTAGGCATAATTGTTTATTTTTTTCGTAAAACAATTTAATCATTTCAAGATTTTCCATTATTATATTATTGTTGCAAAGTTGAAATGAAAAGTAATGTCATAAATTATAGATACTGTAGTATAATAATAGTATTTATAATCAATGATATTATTTTCGATTGTACGTTAAACGATTGAATTCAATGTCATAGTGAAACTGATGCTAACACGTGCAAAATTAATTTCCAACAACTCGGAACAGTCACTGAAAAATCGTGGACACAACTTAGGCATGTGCAAAAACCGCAGATGGAACTAGGTTATCACACTTCGTATGCAGACGATATCCACCATGTATTAAAATACCATTAAAAATGTTGTATTTACTCTTCGCTTATGTTGTTAATTTATTATAATTCTTCGAGAGCCGAGATTCGTCGAACGTCATGCCAGAGAATATATTATTACGCAGAGTAAGTATGAAACAAAAGCCTTAATTATGCAATTAAACAAACTCATATTGCTGTTTATAATATGCAACGTGAAAACGCATTCAAATAGGAAATAATTAAATCGACGATAATAACTGCACACATTGAAACATAACAACTAAAAAGTCTAGACATATCTACTGTAGTGTGTTGAATAGTTTAGAGAGAAAATTAAGCATGAAACATATATAATTAACGTTGAAAAACTTTCTTTGATTAAATAATATAAAAAATAGTTAATGTAAGTACACCAACGTTTATATAAGTGCAGTGAAACAAGTCTAAGACGGACCAAAATATATAGTGAAAAAGTCTAAACACGCACCGTAAATTGTATTTTGGTCTAGCCATGAATTAAATTGCGAATATTGAACTAGATTACAGTGTGGTACTGTCACCTTACACGTGTACGGGTACATATCCGTGTGCAGTTTAATGATAATCATTTAATTAGAAAGGTCACACGAAACCAAAAAAAATAAAATAAAACTAGAGACGATTTCATTGTCAATGTCATTTTAGATCGTTGAAACACTGAACACGTTTTAATAATATCGTATTATATGCTGTATATCGCCTCTAGGTGCTATTATATACCTATCTACTACATTATGAGAACAGCTGCATCAGATTGTAGAAAAAGTTAAATTATCCAACGACGATGGTGGCAACTTTAATAAAAAAATTTTGAAACCGAACCGATAATGTACGGAAAACAGAAGAGACGCGGCGTAAAACAAAACACCACATGCGAACCATCGTTCGTTGCCGGGGGCTGCAGCGGGGCACGACAAAGCAGCGTACGTGGATTGCCGTGGCAAGAGGGTTGTACAGCGTGGTAGCAGAGGCGGTGGCGACGTGTGCGTACGTGTGTGCGTGCGCGAGCGCGAGCGCGCGCGTGTATAATTGAGTGTGTGTGTAAGCGACGAGGCGGCGTGTAAAACGTCGACAACGAGGAACAAGCGTTCGGCGCGCGAGCTCAGCACAACACACGTACACACCCGCCCGACCGTTATCGATCCTCTGGCGCGCGCGTTTCGCATGTAATAATACACACACACACTCACACGGGCGCGCGCACACGCACGCACATCTACGCGCCCACACACTTACACGCGCGGCGCACACAGTCGGCGATAGTGTTTGGTTTTTTTTTTCTCTCGTGGGCTTTCGCTTTCACGCGATAAACGAAGTCCCACCGACGAAGCCGGGGCCGGTTCACAACCCTATCGCTGGGGGTGTAGAGTATAAGCGATAAACAGAAGGGGAAATAAAATTATAGAAAAAAAATTATGCGATTTAGGTTTCGCCCTCGTCCTTAAAAAAAAAAAAATATTACATAATGACGACTGCCGCCACTGTGCTGAAATGAGCAACGCTCACATACACCCACCCCTGCCATCGTCGGACACAAAATGTTTTATTTATTATTAATATATTATATACATACTTTTTTCTTTTTCCTCGTAGTGGAATTCTTTAGGTCCCTAACGCGCGCGCAACACCATACATACATGAATATTATAAACGTGTACACTGTACTCGCACACGTGTACCCAAAGGAAAGGGGGAGCGTGGAGTGGAAACAAAGGACACGGACGCGCTGGAAGGGAATGGGATGGGAAAAAACCATATACGTATAAAAGACGAGTACGTAAAGCCAATAAAAATGGGTCGTCGTCACCACCACCGCTGCCGCATCACTGTGAACCGGTCCCATGTGGAGGAGATACTATGAGCGTTGAAAAACATTTTTTCCATAGACTTTATTTATTTATTTTTTTTATTTTTTTTTGTTTAGAGGTCGTTGAACACGTCTCTCCGAAACCGGTCCCCGGTGCAAACGACGATGATATATATTATACATAAGAATATAATATATATATATGCATTATACGTTTTTGTACTTATTTGTCTATATCTATATCCTTGAAACAGGACAAAAATAATATCACTGAATATAACTTTGACGGTAAAAACTCGATTCGAAGTCGGAATAAAACAGATTTATTATAAACCAAAACCGAGAAAAAAAACACATTGGAATGTTCTGCGCACGCAATGAGTTCGAGATAGAGTACGTGTTTTAATAATAAAAATCCATAAACGCATAAGTAAAGACGCGCAGCACGGTTCGATGTACGTTTATTATATTATGTTATACAGGTGCACGCGGAAATGTTTTTAACTTCCACCGACCCCGGTTTGCACGTGTTCGTATGCAATCATCTGTTCGTCGACAGTCTTTCAGAGGTTCGTATGACGAACAATTGAACAGCGAGGGCGCGCGCGTGTGTGTGTTTGTACACACGCGCTAAAAGCATTGTAAATAACGGTCGGCGGACATTATTCGAGTTTTGGTATCGTTCCAACGACATAATGTTCAGCGGTGGCGCGGTATATGTGTATCAGTTGTAGTATGTACATAACAATATATTATTACACTGCAGTCTCTTCGATACCTGTGCAACATGATTCGACCAACGAAAATAAATTCGGTTACGAGCGTTAGAGTTCCATAGATCACAGGTCGTGGAAAAAGGGACAGACTATTATATAAATATAGGTGTGGGCGGGCGACAAGTATACCTATATTATATAGGAACCACTCATACCTGTAATAATAGTTCGACAGACAAGTATACAACACTTCTGTTGGTCAGTCGATTATTAGAATATCGTCTAGTAAATATTGAGTATAGTATTTATTTATACACGAATGTATTGTATAGAATCGATAAACAACGAATTTACAATAATCGACATTTCAACGTTTCCGCTGAAAGAATTAAAATGTAATAAATTATTCAACAATGAAAGTATATTAACAAATTAACAGGCAGTATTCATAATAATTAATGTTTACTGCGTTCGTCAATAATGCTTAATAATTGTTTAAAATTATGCGCCACGAAATCAACCAGATAAATATAATTTGTCGCATACTCCGTCAAATACTACGTAATATCTTATATACGTATAGTGTTGTTGAGTCGTTTCTTTATCATATTTTTAGTTCGGTCATTCAGTAAACTCCGACAATATATTTTACACATGAGTATCAATATTTTAAAGACATACGCAATTATATGTGTGATAAATAGTTGAAGGTGGTAAACCTAGCTTCTTCTATTATACAATGGCAGCATATTAGTCCTCTCTGCCAAAGTAAACATGTTGATTCTTAACTGATATTCTTCACAAGTTTATACCAGTTCTACTTCGCAATACTCCATCAGCAACTTAGTTCCCCTACTGATCTTGTTGGGGTGACACCTAACAACTATTTTTCTTAAACTGCGTAAATATGGTCAGGGCCTGATGATTTGCGGAGCTCGGAGTAGAGTAAAATTGAGGGGCCTTAAATGTCGAAAATGTCACTATCGCGCGTCAGTTGCATATTGAAACTCAAATGTGTGCAAAAAGACTTAATAAATATAGTACCTTGCACTTACAACAATATGAATAAGTAAATAAATAAATAATGCAACATGTCATATAATTAAACTTAATATAATAAATCCTGTCCAACTGTTGTGAGAGCGCGAGGCCCGGGGCGAGGGCTCCGCTCACCCTGCCCTAAGGACAGCCCTGAGTATGGTCCTCAATAATATAACAATATAAAATCTCTGTCAAAGTGCATTAAAGGTTTTAGTATATAATTCGTAAATATTAAATTGTTGGCTGTTGCTTATACCTAAATGCGTCTTTGGTACATTACAATATTTTATTGAATTTTTGAGAACGGATTTGTAACGCTCGTTCGTATGCTTTGAATGACCATATACGTAATTATATGAGAAAAGAGTCGACACATAGTCAAACTGAGAAATGCAAATTTAAAATACAAAGTATACACAAACGTTATGTTACACGCCGATGATAAAATATTGCTACATTATAATGATATTATAATATACTATAAGCGTATGACGTCACTGTTCAATGATTCGACGAGCGTAACGCTATAAACTGCTGGCGTTTTTATATTTTACGTGTTCATACCACGATGGCTATACCGTCGTGGTTAGAACTGAACAGAATATGGGGAGGTGCGCAAATTAAAGACATACCATTATGCTACTATACCATGTTATGTATGCATAAATTATACGTATAATTATACGATATTATTGTTGTTTCTTATGACCGTTACACGTACACACGACGACAACGATACTGAGAACATAGCCATAACGATTCAATAATAATAATCGAAATGTGCATTAAAGTCAGATTTATAATAATTGCTATTATAATACTATTATTATTATTATTTAACTAAAGTTTTATTAAATTGTTCACACGGGGTCATTAATGTGCATGTATATTAATGCGTTCGAAGTAAAAACGAAATGGAATGACAAAAAAATGCTTACGACGATATTTACGCACATGTAGATATATAAAGGTTATTACATGTTTATCGAACCTGTTTCGATTCAATTAACAACTGCAGGGAACACGGACGTGAGTAATCCGCTGCGCAGGGGGTCCGCAAACACGCGACATTTATACAAGAAGAATTCGTTCGGAATCTTAAACTTTCGCCAACATCGTACGAGTATATTTAATATAATGCGTAACGAGAAGCGGAGGCTGTGGTGTAGAAAGTAGTAAACAAATACGACTCCGAACGATGTAATATATTGTACAGACACCACGTGTTGTACACACACAGCTCACGAGTCGCACTACAAAGAAGCCCCGTTGTTGTAACTGTATTAATATAAGTTCTGTTACACGTCAAATGCAACCATCGGCGTAAAGGTTATGATAAAACCATCGGGATTGTTCGAAAGGATTACCGTAAAAAGTAAAAACCGTTCTGAACGATTGTATAACTTTTAATTTTTGCTCATTCATGAATTTACAATTATCAGTTGTTAATTTATAATGTAGCTACTATAATTACAGTATACCGATAAATTATGACATTATTAGCTTTATTTGTATGTACTATGAAATTATGCTCACGTATGTACATGATTATGATGTCAAATTGTCACATATAGTTATAAGAAGTATAATACGTGCGTGAGAGTATATCTTTGTGTTATGCATAATATAATATATAAAACATGTATATATTTACACAAATGCAAAAAAAAACTTATAGTTTATGCACGTGTATATAGTACAAACTTAATATAAAAATAGTGTGACCCTTAGGGACACATTTACTATTACACGCGAATAAAAATAAATCGTAAAACTGTGGTATATTAAACAAACGTTCCGAACGTGTAGGATTTGGATAACGTATTTCATTTTTACATTAAAGAAAACTAAAAATTTCCAGTACACTGATTGTGTCACAGAACATTGGCTTATAGAACCAGAGGTGAGAACAAATTAAAATTTTCAAAATTTAATCATTTTTTTTTTCAAATGTTAATAATATAATATATTATATACATTATATATCACCTTATTAACGAAATTTTGTAATACACAATCACACACTTAATATTATAACATAAACTATGATTTTGATTCCAGCAGGTCGTGTTGCCAGTCATTGTTTCGTGTTGAACGTGCTACGTTACTTCAATATATCATACTTAATAATAACACTATATCACTTTAATATATCCTTCTGAACTAAAAATACTTCGTTTAACATACGGGCGTGTGAAAAAAATTATCCTTGAAATTTTTTTTTTGAGTTTTGCTTTTAAATCATTATGATGGACATTTCAGTGAAAATCGAGTATCAATACTATTACGAAATTCATAAAAATAATTAGGTTTTTTTTTAATCTGTTCAATTTGTAGTCAAGAGTATAACTGATAAGCACATACAAGGTCGCAGAGTAGATAATATAAAAGAAACAAGTTCATTTCACGCGAAAAAAAAAACATACTTAAGTGTATATATATGGCAAATCGTCACGCGTAGTTTTTTTTATCTGCATACAACAAAATTAGGTCACCGGCCTTAAGAATAATAACAATCCAGAAGCAACTACAACCACCAATATATACGAGTATATTTAGTCAAATACAAATATCTAATACATTTTTTTCCAATAATATTTACTCCTAGTCATGCGAAATCCAGCGATGGTTGATACGCGTAGGCAAAAATATTATATAAGACACGACATTTACCGGAAGTCCGGCAAAAGTTTTGAGAAGATCGATTTTTATAAGCGTGGGCGTCATTTTTTATTTTTTTATTTCTAGCCCTAGCTGTAAGCAGCCATCATATTTTGCTTTTGCGGAAAATTATCAATAACTTGCAAGTTTGTCAACTGAATAAAAACTTCATGTTCCAAATAGTACATATAAATCGCAGAGCGAAACGCGAATAGATGAGGGACCCCGAGGACGAATGTTTAATAGTAGAAAAAAGACATTCTTTACGCAAACAGTAAAAAGTACAAAAAATATTTTATCAAAGAAAACTTGATACACACATACATATACTACTGTACAAAAAATTCACAAATTTACTGCAGTGGGAGTACGATGCATTTCGTCTGTGTACAAAATACATACGCACGAATACGATGAATACATATATAATGTTACAGTATACGGAACAATTCTAATAGCATTTACAGAATAGTTTGGATAATACATATATATTGCTATATGTATTGCAAGACATATTATACATATAGTCCCGGCAATATTATGAAAGTTTAAATGTCGAAAATGAAATTCTTGCAAATACCTTATATGTAATTATGCACCGAAACGTTGTTTCCCTGTAAAGTCAGACGACATTTGCATAGTAATTTTCCGGAAAATATATTATAACTCCGCAAAACAAATATATGCAATATACTGTTTTGTATCCGGCTTAATTATACATCACACTGTTCGGCTTGAGGGATTTCGCAGATGTGTATGAGAATGATCATAATAACAAACTATAAAATTTCCACGATCAAATAAAATTGAATTTTTTATTTAACATTTACGTAGTATCAGTATTATAATTAATATCATTAAGACATATATCACAATGTTTTTTCATCTTTATTTCTTTGAAATAATAAACATAAATGGAGTATGGATGATTTTTTTTTTTTTAATGTTTGAAGGAAAAACTAAATTATTTTAGAAAATAATTCAGAATAATGGATAACTGAAATTGTAGCACAGCACAAATTCAAGCGATGATCTGTCAAAAATTACATAAAATTAATTTATGTTACAGCTATTTATATAAATATGTTGTTACTTTTCTATATATATATATATTATAAATTCCAGGTGAAAATAAAGCAACGACAACGATTGATGATTGACACGTAGTTCAAAAATAAAAATGTTAGTTTGATCCACTGTGCTACAGTTTACACAATACAATTAATATTTTTTAATCACTATTTAAATTAGTGAGAAATAATTGGTTGATGATCTACATAATTAATAATATTAATTTCTATTGCTATATGCAAGTAACAAAAATCATGATAATAATGATAACAGTATACAAGCGAATTCATTCAAATTCCTATTATGGGTCATGATATTTAATATAGTTATTTGATATCGGATAAAAACAACATCATTGCAGCGCACAGTATAGACGTATACAGCACGAGGCAGTATAGTCGAAAGAAAATACCACTATACAGAATACAGTTTACAGAATCTGTTGTGAGTAATATATACGTATTGGTTATAAAAATCAATCGAGAAATATATAATAAGGTCAGTGGTAAGAGAAAATATGTAAAGACGTAACGAATCTAATAGTAATTATTAAACCACGTGTATTTAATTTTGACGATATTTTTGTTCTGGAAAACAAAATACAGTAAGATGTCATTACAGCAATGGATTTTAGCAAACGGAAAGATATGTCGGAAATCTACACAAACTGATACATTATAACAAACATAACATAAGATCTTTAAATTCGAGGGAGAATAAGGAAATATGAGATAATCTCAATAATTATTTATTATTATATAAAGTTTAAATCTCGATGATGGATGGTGACCTAACACCACTCTACATATTTCAAAGATATTAAATTGTTTAAAATTATTTTAACATATTTTTATTATAAATACAACTAATTTTATCTTTATAATACTATGAGATTGTTGATACGTGATAATATTTTTACGTCTAACCATACATTTAATGTAACATAATTATAGTAATGTCCCATAAAATGTCCTTCTAATTACGTCCTAATGATACCCTCCCTCTATACACACATCAAGAATGACTACTCAATAATGAAAACTCAGAGAAAACAAATGTTGAAATCAACGTTTGTCTTCAACTTTTATATCATTGACTAAATCAACTTGAATAATTAATCATCAGTAGTTAAACCATTAATAGATTAGACCTTTTAAATAATAAATTAGAGTTGATAAAAGGAAGATGCCATTCAAATTGTTTGCGCATGTTTAATTTTGTTCAAACATCCACCTCTTGCGTAGTTAAGATTAACACGTTATTTTGAATGGGTCTATATATAGGTGAATATAAATTCGCCCTAAACCAGCACTTCCTAACCTGAAGTGCATGGAATATTGGTAGGAAGTACGCTAGCAATGTAATAAAAAAGTAAATATTTAAAGAAAAATTTATATAAATAAAAATTAATAAGATTGCTTATAATTGTCATAGTATTATTATTATTAAAACTAAATACAATTTGGTTTATTTAATAAATTTGATACCGACGGCATGGCGTTTGTAATCGAAACAATATGGTTATAATCTGTAAATATATTATAAAAATAATATTATAATGAATATACTTTATGCTAGTGATGAAATTAGTACATACGTAAGAAAGTTAGATTAATTTATTTTACAAGTTTCCAAGACTTGAAATTACCAATATGGAGTCTTTATTAAGGTATTTCACTTTTTTTAAATTTACATTAGATTCTTATTAATAATCATTATTGATTATTATAATGAATAATAATAACAATAATAATTATATAACTTTAATGTTATTTTTTATACATTAAATATTTGTATTTTTATATTTAATAATTATGTAGTTTTAATAATAAAAGGCGTCAAATATGTAAAATAATATATAGATATTTCGTTAAATTAAATACCCATATATTAATTTATTAATTAGTTAAATTTATTAAATTTATAAATTTAAAATCGTGTGGTAATTAATCAATTTTGAAGTAAGTAAGAGGTACGCAAATTTAAAAATGTAGAAAACTGCTGTCCTAGATAATTTCCTTGCCGCGATTAATTTCAATTCTATTGATACTTGCTGCAGCTAAACGGATTAGCGTCTATTTCCGAAACGATTCATCTAAAATTATACTAATAAGTTTTGATCGGCCTATTATAAGTATGTAATTTCTCAAAAGTCAAAAGCCACAGGGTTAGAATAATTACTAATTACCTTCTTTTACCTTCCGCGTTGACACTGTACTTTATTATTGTCATAATTATGCACTAATAGACTCCTGAAGTGCATATTGATAATTATTATTTATATATATAAATATATAAATACAATGAAAATTCTTGTATATAATGAAAATAAGATAAATTTCAAAGATTTCATTGGAACCGAACTGTACCGTAGCCGCGAACAAATTATTACATATAATTCTGCGGGACGAGAAGTGTGTTTGAATACCAAGTGAGTGAATGTGCGTATGCGATCGTTATTATATCGGTACTGTGTCCATTGGACTGTGACGGCAATGTTGTATATGTATGTGTATATAATGAGCGCGACCGATATCAGGTGTATTGTTTGACCGGAAAGGTGGAAAGATGCATCTTGTCGATGATATATTCACGTGTCACGTACTCACGTACGTCGACGTCGACAGAGACAAATAATGATGAAAACTACAATAAAAATTCGAACCAATTGTTTGTTTCCTATATTAAAATAAACGTTTAAACCCTGCCGGTTACCCCCGTTAAGCTGGTACGAAACGGCACGACGCCACACGACACAGCACGACACGATACGACAGACAAAAATCATGTTCAATTCACACACGACCAACAAAAAACGACAGACACGCACTCAGTAGAGGTGGGAATTTCCGGTCATTTGAAAGATTCGAATCATTTGAATCGGATCAGTCTAGTGATTCGGTCATATCAGTCATTTCGGTATTGCATCAAATATCGTTCTTATCATTAGGTGAATCAATTTTCTTATGAAATATGAAGCAGTCAATCAGTGACAGAGATTATTATTATGAAAATGTTGTAAATTGTACAGTTTGTAGTAAAACGCCGTGGTTGTTATCATAGACCATGATAATTATCACGGTCTTGGATTATTAATTATTATTGTACTAGGAAAGTTTCATTTAAAAACCGTCAATCGAGTCGTTTGACCTAAAGATCGATTTGACCGAAAGACCGATTTGACCGAATACTTTTTGGTACATCATTCGGTCGCGATTCGGTCACTTGAATGATTCGTTCATTTTGATTCGGTCAGTCGCGACCGACCCACCTCTAGCACTCGGTTGATTCCATTTTTCGTGTCGAACGGTACATGATTAGTATCTATTTTGAGTAATATAAACAACATATTATGTATACTATCATTCCATAATTTATATATATAAACCATATTTTATAGTCGAATCTAATATAAAGACTGTATCTATGTACTACGTCTATAATTATAATATTATTATTGTATAATATAATATAATGTTTATGTATGTAAATCAAGCGTTCGACAAGTTTGTGCGCAATGCACTCTGAAACTTCTCAACAAATTATTACATACCCAATTATTGATTAATAATATTATATGAGTAATAAAATAATAATCATATAATAATTTGATTTTATGAGTACATAAAAATATGTATATTTCAACTAAATTGATTCCGACAGGCACCGACAGACCGACAAAACATTATTTGCTCGAATGTCTTGTGTCGTGTCGTGTCGTTACGGAGCTTGCCGGATCGGTGTGAATTATCCGTCAATCGGTTTACTCTTATCCGCGAACTATATACATGCATCAACTATAAACGATGAGTTACATGGTCCAGCAAACGACACTTGTAAAAAAAAACACCCTTACCGTTAGTCACGAATACAAGAGAGTGCTTTTTTCTCCTTATTTTACTAAAAGGGAAACGAATAACAATAATAATAATAATAATAATAAAAATAATATTCCCAAGGGGAGGAGGAAGTAAAATAAAACAAGTACATTGAAAAAATTCACGACACGATATTTTTGTGTTGAGCTTTATGTAAATGTACAGTTATATTTATATATATTATACGTGAAATGCCAGTCGTCACTGGTGGTGTAATTATAACGTTAACTTTTTTCCCCACCTGGACGACGACGTAAATATATATCATACATTATATATATATATATTTATATATATATATATATATATATATATTTAAATATAATACATATACCTACACACACAAACACAGAGTGTATACAAGTGTTTGTAATTTATTCGCCGGTTAACACACGTACACAAAAAGTTATACGGGTATAAAAGGAGAACGGCTGACGTGGACCGGCGGGGAGTGGTAGACACGAGTCGCGCGCGCGAAAGAGAACGTCGACATCGACGGCGCGGCTGGCTGGCTGCGTACGTAGTGGGTTTTCGGGTGAAAGTAGCGCCCTCCGCAGTCACTCCCGCCGACACGAGCGAGGGCGGTGAAGTGTCGCGGCGCATAATTCGGAGAAAGTGTTTCTTTAGGAAAGGAGAAAAACCCGACGAGCGTCAGCGGCTGAAGCATTCGTTCTCACCGGAGGAGGTGGCAGAGAGACGGGCAAGAGAAGAATGAGCTGGAAGAGTAGGAGGTAGAGGCGGCTGCGGCGTTCTATATTGCCGAGACCCCTCTATATAGAAACCGCCGCCGCCACGTGTAGAGAGAACGGACGCGCGAACGGAAACAGCGGCGAAGGCGGCGAGGGGAACCGACCGTAACGACTCTCGGCCGACGCCGCCGTTTATACGAACCGTCGAACGAACGCATAAAACACATTACGCCT